>JASSUY010042334.1:0-37731 GCA_032466535.1 Forpus xanthops
TCAAAATTCTCAAACGATGCTGTAAACGGTTGGGTGGGGGAGCTGGGAGCATGGAAGCATGCCTTTTTCACAGGATGGCCACCCAGGGAGGAAAGAAAAAGTGTAAGATTGCTAAACACTTTGTATATATACCTCCCAAAGTATAGAGCTGGTGACCCCATGACAAAGCTCCACTCTACAGTTTTGAGCTTTTTGTTATATCATTCTCCATTTTTAAGATTGCATTATTCTCCACTTCATGCTATATCAATGATAAAGATATTAATGAAGGATCCTGGAGAATTTCATTCTCCATTAGCTGCAGGAGCCAGCGTTGATATTTTGGAGAATTAATGTATATTTGGAGGCTGTAATAGCAGCATTAGTCCTTTGTTTTAGTGCACATCCCATGGCCTACTAATAGCTTCTGCACCGTGTTCAACTTCAAAATAACAATGGAGTCAGATTCAGGGCACTGCATTTATTTTTGACTTCATGCAGCCCTTTGCAGATGGGTCAAAACTATAACTCAGGCAACCTTTTTGGAAAGGCAGACTGGAGATCAGAGAGTTATTTGCTATCAACCAAGCATCTTTAAAAAGACCTATTTGTAAAAATAAACCCAGTGAAGATTTACACTACTTATTTACTCTGCAGAGCTCCAGTCTGAAGCATAACAGCTTTACAGCTCTATCACTAAAGTGTTTTGGGAAATGCTAATGTTTTTGTGCCTAATATTTGAGTGTCTGATCAATGAATAGAATTTTTGTTGTGTCAAATTATCTGTTTGGGAATGAAAAGTCATACTTTCAGATTTTCTCATCAAAAGAAATAATAATTATTTAGAAAAAGTAATTATTCATATTCACTTCCCAAAATGAAATTGTATTGCAGAGAACTGCTTGTGCTGCCTCTTCCTGGAGATCCAGTAAGAACTGACAGTGTGAAGAATTCTAGAAGTGAAAGCATGGATCAGTTACACAAAAATACAAAAGTCAGTGTTTTAGAAAGGATTTAAGTGGGTGGGCAGTCTGGTGAGAGATTGGTCAGATGATAGAAAATGATGGAGAAAAATTGTGGCATGGCAAGTGAAATGTGTAGTTCTTCATAGGAGTCTTCCACTCTTAGAAAGTTTTCTAGAGGAATTTTTCCTTGTGGAATAAAGTGAGAATTTGTGTGCTCCTTCAAGCGCAGTGAGGCTTTTGAAAATATTAGGGCAAAAGACTCAAAGTTCTGAAATTGTGATTTATTCAACCTGCAACTCCAGGATAAAACATCACTGAAATCTGAGGAAGTTTGGACTCAGCACTTGGGTCCACAACCCAGTTTTGCATATGGCACCTACCATCACTGAATTTACTCAGGACTCTCTATTCAGTCGCCCTTCTGTTCTTGATTGTTAGAAACACTTGGTTAAATATGGGTTAAGTGCTTAGCCCTGCATGATGACTGCAGCTTTTACCTTTCTGGAGGAATTTGTTTTGGGTATGAACCTCAGTCATTCTAAAGTTTTTGTTGGGCATTTCAGTATGACAGCTACAACTTGGGTCAATTTTTTTCTTTAAAGAATCTCTACCGTTTGTGCCTCCAAAAAAGAGAAAGCAAATAGCCAACAATTGTAAATACAGAAAATGATTCCTATAGATAAATTCAGTTATGAAACTTGTATTATTCCAATAACAAAAAGAGAATTAGTATAAATGGAGATGTGAGAGCACAGAGTGATCTGTTGGTGTCCCATCTGCCAGAGCTACTGAAGCATAGCCATGTAGTAAATGCAAGGAGCAGTGCAGGAGTCAGCGAGTCACAACATAGTGACATGAATGTTTGGAAAAGCTTCTTGGTTTTGAGTGGGAAACCTTTGCTTATGTGATATGATTCTGTGAGATATTTTAATCTCCAATGGAATAAAACTAGCCTATGCAGGACTGGGGTTATTTGAGAGATAGCAACGATCCTACTGTCATTTTGACAGATGGAGTGCATCACATTCATAACAGTGGGTGATAAGTTAAGTCCTCAGCTAGGCGCCTTTCGTCCTGCACTGTCTCTTTCTTTCAGTCACTGAAGAACTCTTTCTTCTTAGGTGAGCTTTGTTGTATTTCTGAACACCTCTTCCGTCACCAGGACTATATAAAGAGTTTCACTTCTGCCAGACATAGTTTGAATGTTAAGCTCCCTGAGGTATGGCTGTGTATCATGCTTAAATGCTCAGTTATGTCCTGGTTCTTTTCCAGTTTCTAGGGACTGGTTTTGAACTGAGGCATCAACTCAGAGCGAGATCTCAGTCCACACCCTGAATGATCTGAGGGCATGATGACGTGTGATTGCAACTCTTGGTTTTAAAATAATGCAAGACAAATTTTGTTACCTGCCTCAAAAATTTTAATTAATTCCTTCATTTTTCATCTTTTCCAATTATGGAGATGTCAAGATTTAATAACCTTTGAAACCCTGTCCTTGTGGCATAGAATGTGGAAATATAAACCATGCATGGGATGGAGTGTGCGTGTGTTCAGGCATCCTGCACCAGATATGCTGACACTAACTGCCCTGGAACTTTCTCTTAATTCCTGCTTTTAGCTCACTTGCAAAGCTAACTGAGTATAGTTTCTCCATGTAACCTGTAGCTTGTCTTATATTTCTACTTGGCTTAGTGATGAATCTCCTTCCAATGTATATGTGTTTAATCACGAGATGACCTAGGACAGACACGTCTGCTGGAAATGTTATACTTGCGGCATGTTTTGCTAAGAGAAAGCAATTCTGTTGAGAATTACTGCCATATAAATCCCTTTCAAAATGCTTTTACTGAAGGAGAGAATACGTGTCACATTGTGAATGGCTGTCTCCCTTACTTCCTCAATGTTTTCAAGAACAGTTTCAGGTATACAATATACCCACGCTATATTTACCCCTGAAGGTTTCCATTTCTCAAGCTGCTGCTAATTTAAGTTTCAAATAACTTCCTTTGGTATTAAGCAATTATTTATAGGTTGGTTAGATTGAAGTAATTTGTCCTCAATTGCAGACCTGTTCCTTATCTGTTTACTTTCATTCCTGTTTCCAATAAAGCCAATTTCAAATTGTCGTGTCTGCAAAATCAGCATTTTTTTAACTTTTGCCTGTGTGTGACTATACATATGCAGACTCCAGAAAAGACAAGGGATTCTGCTGAAGCAATGACACAGTAGGCCATGTTCTCAGTTAATATTTGGGAACAGGAAATGAGCTTCTTTCATGGCCATTTCAAATATTTGAAATCTGTTAAGACCACTTCTTGCTGTTGCAAAATTTAAAAAGATTCATGGACTTTTCTTTTTTTTTTTTTTCTTTCTTTTTTTTTTTTTTAAGAGTGACACCAAAACTCTGTCCATCTGAGAGTGTTTTCATCATGGTCAACAGCTAACATTTAAGACTAATAACACTGCCACTAGTGACACTACCAAGGAAGAGAAATGCCAAAGCAGTGATAACGCCTGCTTCTCTATTCCAAACCAGTAGGTCATGTCTGGGAAGGGGGACTGTCAAGTTGAATGAATCTGCCTGTTGAAAAAGGATGTGCTGTCTTCAGTGGATATTCAGGCCTCTCATTACAGTGCCTGCTGTGACACCCATGGTGTGGTTGGTGATAAGTGAATCACTGCCTCCCTGGTGAAGGAGAGGGCAGAGGATCCACTCTGCCAAACCAGGCTGAGGAGTGTTTCAGTCCTGGCTCTAATTATACTCCTACTTCCAGAGAGCCCAGCAATGAGAAACTAAACAACTGAGCTAAGCTGCTGCACTGGGGGAAGTACAGGGAGGTTTTTCACATGGTAGCCTGTTCAACAAAGCCCCTAACCGCTATTCCGCATGGAGGAATAGCTGTCATGCTGATCCTGGCTATCTGCTTTCTTCTTTCCTTGTTATTGCAGATGAATATGCTGTTTCCCCCTCCCTCCCTCCCTCCTCTCTTCGGTAATAATCTGGCCTTGACGGAGCAAAGGAAACAGCATACCCTATCAAATAGAGTGATAGGGCATGGTTCTTGAATGCTTGATCATTCCTGTCATATTGCTTGCCTACACTTTTTGCATTGCAAATGCTCAGTAAGACCTTTGATCCCTAAGCTTGTCACACTAAGTTCATTGCTCAGAGTAAGACCCTGCTGTGCACTCACTGAAGTCATTGTACCTGTGGAATTAAGGAACACAGGCTGCTTTGTGCAAACTAACCTGGGAGGATAGTTGTGCTCTGGAAATCAAGCTTCAGCATCTCTGCCTGAGCCATGCCTCTGCAGAGGGGAGCGGCATTGCTGTGCAGGCTGGCTGCTGCAGCTGAACACAGCCTTGCCTTGCTGTGTTTGCCTAGCTGGGTGGATGCTAGGAGACAAAGTGGATAGGAGCTCAAATGGATTTGCCTGTTGTGCGTAGGATCCTTGAGGCAGCACAGGAATCGTCATGCAGCTAGAAGGGAAGAAACCTGTTCTGCATTTTCTATGCTGAAAAGGGGTGAGTGTGGCAGTCACCAACAGCAGTTCCCGGCTGTTTTCTTGCTGAATGCAGCTCTGTGCTGGAGGAGGAAGCAAAGAGTCTGGGTGGTGATACACACGCCTATGGTATGAGCTGCCTGTAGTGTAGGAAAGGACGTTGTTATCTCCCACAGATCCTTCCACAGACCCTGTAGGAGTAATTGCAACACTCCTAACACGAGTAGTCTTGAGCAACTGCTCAGCAGAGACCATAGTGAATAGCTGCATTGTGGAGGGTTTGGCTCACTTCTGTTCTCACTCGTGTTTCAGAAAGATCTCAAGGTAAATGAAGGTAAATAGAACCTGTAATATAATAAACCAGACAATGACAGTGACAAAGAAATGTTGAGCAACAATCAAAACTGTGCAGGGACCAGAAGTTTGCTGTCATGGATACATGCCCAATTCTGGGTTATTTTATTTGTGAGGCTAACTTTATAGTACAGATAAACACAAAGAGCTGTTTTAGTGAAAAGAAAACCCCTACAAACCCAAACCAAAAAACCAAACCTCTACCATACCTATCAGTTTACCTTAAAATAAACGTGACACAGGGTTTTTTTCTGATGGTGAAATTTCCCTTGATGATCTGTCCCTGTGATAAAAATAAGATTCTTGTTACTTTGGAAAGAAATCAGCTGGGGAAATATTTCCTTACTTATACAGCTTGCTGGAGAAGCTGCTACTCTTACCTTTGATTCATTTACCGGCTCAACTATTCAAGCAGATTTCTTTGGTCATGGCTATAATTCATCTTATTCTTTGTCCAGGGAAGTACCAAGACAAAAATACAACCTGCCTATGTGAGGAAGCTGCATGGTCTGGTGATATGAGAGTGAGTGCAATGCATAATCACTGTTAATGGTGAGCCCAGATTCACAATCTCCTTTCCTGGAAAAGCTGTGCCAGAAAGTGTGGGCTAGAAGTAACTCTGAACAGCGTCTTTGGTGCAAAGAACTTACTCTTTCACATCACAGGTATAGACTGCATGGATAAAACAGCCTATAAAGACATGTTTTGCACTGTTGTCCTTTAAAACCTGTGACAGTTCTCTGCCATTCCATCTTTAATTGGGCAGGACAAGACTACAATATTTTTTTAAATAAATATATCATTCTCTTAATCCTTGGCATCCAGTGTTTTGCAGTATGGCTTAGTATCATTGGTTGCTAAATTGTCATGGCCATCTATTGCCTCTCTTGCTGTCTTTTCTAAAGAATGAGTTCAAAAATAAAGATGAATTTCAGGTCCATGTGGTATATGTGTTTTTTTCAAAATGAAAAAAAAAACCAAAAAACCTCCACCAAAAACCAGCTGTAGAAAGAGAATATATTTTTCAAGCTGAATTAACGTATAGTGTGGCTACACTTAAGTTACTCATATGAGTTACACTTGTATAAGTTATCACTTATTTACATCAGTCTAAAATTAAAGAAGGAATCTGTACTCTAATTCAGTAGTTCTACTCTTTCTTAGCGCTCGGATTTCAACTGTGTAAGCTGCCCTATTTCTATTAAACAAACTAATCTTTATATGCTGTTCTATTCTGGTTGCACAAAGCTTTGCTTATATGGGAGATGAGTTTGAAGATTTCTGTAATTATTGCATGGCAATCACCTTGGTTGTCATTGGTAACTACATGGATAATTAGAGAAGAGATTATAACCATCCCCACGATTTAACCACAGAAGCATAGTTACAATGTGTTAGATGTTTCACACAATAAGTTTGTATCCTTATGTGCAATAAATTTGGTAATTAAAAATACTACCACCCATTATAGGAGAGACAACATGCTACAAGTATGGACTTAAATTGCATTAAAGCACTTGATGTGTAGGTAAATCACCTAGAGTAATGGGTCCTCATATGCTTGTGCTCACTCACTTTCGGGTACCAATAGGGCATTTGGGGCATCCGTTCTAATTCAGGCAGTTTATGCTAACAAGTCATTCTGATTTTAGAGTAATACTGGTAGCATAAGAGAAAGAGCTTGTAAGGCAATTTCAAGACTTGAGCTAGTTGGTAACTAACTGTACACTGCAGAAAAGGTTCTGCTCTGAGATGATCACTGTTCCCTAAACAGAAATTAGCTTCATTTATGGTCGATGCAGTACCATCCCTTTATTCCTTCTGTAGTTTGCTTCAAGCTGTAGTGGATACTCTGCCTTTTAAATATAAGCTTCTCCCCTTAATTTGGACAAGGCTAACCAGTGTTTAGCTACTTGATAAACTCCAGATAAGATCATAACAATCATGGGATTATAATTATTGCTTAATCAAAATGAACCAAGAGCATAGTAGAGCAGCTACTTGTAGCTTCCCTTCATCTAAGCAAAGCCAGTATAGCCTATGAAGAAAAGTGTATTTTACTTGTGCAGTAATAACTCACATGAAGTGCCATATGAGGGGTATAATGACCAAAAAGGAGAAATGTATTCATATCAGCCTAACTTCTGCTGCTGGGCCCAGATTCTTCCCCCCATTACAGTCCTAGTAAACCCAGCAACTGCACTCAGAACTCTGAATTCCTCCTATTTGTTCCCCATCTTTTGTGGTCAGTGGGCAGGCACTTCAAAGAGACACCCACCTGTGCTGGTTATCTACAAAAATGATGTGAGCCCCTCATATGCCTGCAAAGCATCTACACCTCTATAAACGAAATACCCCATGAAGTGTATTTTTTATTCTAGATTTCATAAGCGAGTTTTGCCAATGCATTCAGAATTCATGCATGTGAATACAAAAGCCTTCTTCCCCCCCCTGTTTTTTGTAATTGTTTTTATAGAAGGTTTTACTTGTTTTTCCACTTTGCAGTTTCAGAATGTGGTTGTCAGCCTGACAACACTTTGGCAACTTGACACTGTAGTCGCTGTAGCTTTGAACATTTCCATGATTTATCAGCATCCTGCCACCAATATATTGAGTCTACATGACTGAAATACGCACAACGTGTAATGCCAAAGTATTTACTGGCACTGGCAATACTCACTATTGTCAGACTTGGAACCACAGTTACTTCTTTCAATTAATTTTAACTTTACCAGGGGACATGGTAGCTACCATAAAGCCTCTAGCACTATAGTTAAGGCTGTAGAATTACCTGTTTACCGCAGGTATTTCTGGAATTTATCTCAAAGACATTGTTTATTCTGGGTTTGTTGGTAGCTCAGTAGAGCATCTTATGAAAATACACAGACTAGGAAGAATTTTCCTCAGCTTTCTTGGTGAGTCACCTTTTCTCTAGAGGGACACGTATGCTTTGATTTGCTTCAGTACAGGAAGGAAAGGCTTTATTCTTTAAGGTTTATGCATTGGTTGTGATATTGTGGATGTTCTTAATTTATCTTAGTACAATGCCTTTTCCCCTTTAATTTCAAGAATTCACATGACTAATAGAACACATTGTAGAGTCAGAAAGGGGCAGCACTAACTAGTTTGTGCTTATTTTCATTCATATCAGGTAAATAAATGTACAGTCAGTTCTTTATCCTGCCACATTCTTTTTGTGTGATCTTAGTCTGCCTCTATTTTAATTCCTTCTGTATACAGAAAGCTAAACATCCTTAGCTCCTGTGACTTTCTTCAGGGTAAAAAAACAAAGGATCTGTCAGCCTCTTTAATCCCATTTTGTAGGCAACCTTCAGGCAGCATACCTGCCTGTGGACAATAGCATTGACTAGTGCCTAAACTGTCTGGTCCTTCATGCTCCAGAGATGCCCTATAGCTATACCTGGGGATGAAAAAGTTCAGCTCACCAGCTGTACAGTCAGTACATTTGGTCAGGAAAGGCAGCCTCGAGGTGTTGCCAGTAGCCATGCTTGATGTTGCTAATATAGTAGATACCACATGAACACCAGATTTACATCTGCACTGTAGCTTTCATAGAAATATCCTATGAAAGAATGTTTGTTCATTTAAAAATCACTGTTTGACATCAACAAACCTGCTTCTTGGCTTTTATAAACCACAACCAAACAACTTCCTAAGTTTTCTTTCTCTTTGAAGGAGTTCTACATTCTGTATCTTTAGTTCAAGAATACAGAACAATCCATAAATATGTTTTCACTGGAGTGTTGCTCCCTCTGTATTCATTTACTTGATTATTAAATAAGATAGGGAGCTTTTTTCTAGGAAGGAAAGATTGGTTTTGTTTTTGATTTGGGTTTTGTTTTATTTTTTCCCCCCCACGATTGAAAATATATGAATTAATAAGAACTAAAGCCACTGAGGCCATGAGGGAATATTTCTTTTAATTAGGGTGGGGGTCTCCTCAGTGGGCACATATATGTGACAGCAGTAATGCATATTGAATGTGGAGCTGTCTTCCAAGTGAAGCAGTACAGATCTGGGAGATGCAGGCTCTTGCTTGGCTCTCGAGGTGCTATGATACAAATGCTCAAGAGCTGTGTAAAATCACAGCCCCACCTGCTTGTAAGCTTGAAGCAACAAATAACTTGGCAGATCAGGCTTTTTCTCCCCATCCTGTATAGCGCACCTCACCCTAGGATGTAGCTTCTTCTCCAGGCAGTCACTATCCTTTTCCTTGCATGTGAATGTAAGCAGTGAAGCCAATGGTTTGTATGCCCATGAACTCAGCATGGTTTCATGTATGCCAGCCTTTTACCAGCAGCCACTTGGGGATGTGCAGCCAGAGAGTGCAAAGCAGTAACAAGTGATCCTCAGTGTGCACAAAAAGGTAACAGAAGACACAGTAGGTCTTTCTTAAGGCTCTTTCCTGAAGCAATAACCAAATTAAGCACCAAAAAACTACCTGAGGAGTGTTGTGTCAGGAGCATTATACCTTGAAAAATTGTTACATATGGTATTTTTTCTCTTTCTCACAGGTTACACTTAGGTATATACAAAAAGACTTGATGAACATCTACTTAAGAACAGTGGAGTTGGAATCACAGTTTGATTTTCAAATACAGTGCTTGATATGGCAGTGTGAACTAAAGGATGACTGCTGTATTAGGACTCCTTATTATGCAGAAATAGGGGAAACTGTTGTTTTTGTGTGTCTTCTCTTATTCTGAAGGGATCAGCAAATATCCAGTACCTCCAGTCTCTTAAAGTAGATCCACTTGTAGTGACTAGTGGGTCAGTTACTTTACAATACTCAGTAGCCACACATGACAGTAAGTGGTGAATAGCATGAGCACATCGAACAGCTAGGAAAAGGTATAAATATATTGACTTTAGTCTGGAGATTTTCTGGTGGAAGAATAAATATTCATCCACTTCTGATCCGTGATTTGGTGTTTTAAATTGCCATGGAGACTTTTTGTTTCCACCTAACTAATACTGTGGATCCATTTGAACAGAGGATGAAGCAAAAGGAAGCAGACCCATGACTTGGCCAATCCTGTGAAGGACACCTCAGCATTTGGAAATTTCTCCATGTCAGCCTTTAGTGAGAACACGTGTAGCACATGAAATAGTCCAAAGCATATTAGCCTTTTGCATTTTAAGTGCTGAGGTGTCCCACAGTCGCTCAGCTCCACGGTATGTAAAGGTATCGTGGCTTTTCTTTTGTTCCAGTCAAGTGCAAATATTTGTTCATGGGAAAATGTTTTAGCTCTGCAGACTAATACATCAGCCATCTGCCCAGAAAAGCCAACACCCTTCTGTGCTGAGACGGATACATGGGGGAGGATCCTGTTCTGTCGGTTCTCAGATTTCTGTGCCTCACCTCACTGACGTTATGTCCACGTTTGTTTGACTATCCTTGGTCTGATTACAACAGGTAAGTCCAGATAGTAAAGTAGGTATGGATGTGTGAACAGGGGCAGTAAATTTGTTTTCCCGGAATGTGTTCATAGCAAAGGCAGAACTCAGAGAAGTCTTTTATAGATACAATGGGCTTCCACAGGTGATGCATATCATGTTCATGTTAATATCAGCATCCATGCATACAGTATACAGGTTATGACTTCTGCAGATGCACACAGTCCACACATGCAGGCTTTCTCAGCTATTGGTCCTTGTATTGTGACTGAATTTGTTCTGTGTAAAACAACTTCTGCTCTCATACTTACATTTTCGGCCTTACTCGTTTCTTTCAACACTAACCCAAATAACGGAGGGCAAAAAAATCAGTTTTGTTTAGTTTCAGTTAGCCAAGGAACAAAAGAAACAGTTTCCCACTCTTAAGAGAGGGGGGTAAAGAGAGTGAATAAAAAACGGCCCACTGATCTTGTGAATAAAGCTGTATGGCAAGAAGGGAATAAAAGAGGGAGTAGTGCCTTATGTCATTCATTTCAGAGGAAAAAAGGCGTAAGAATCATGCTATGGCTGTCATTGCACAGGCTACAGAGGTATTATCCCAGAGCAATGAGACTTTAGTCAGAGGTCTGAGTTTCTGTTCCATCAGGCGAGATATTACCTGGCAAAATAATCTTTGAAGGAAAGAATGCAGAAAAATAGAAGGAGCTCTAAAATTCAGAATGAAAGCTCAACTAAGCTGCGAATGGAAAATATGCATGCAACATACAGGGTATTTTTTACCTGAGTATCTAGCTCCACCAAAAGGTCTGCATCTGAATCTGTAAGAATCACAAAGATTTAGTCTGATTTCTCAAAGCTATGGCTAAGGACAGATTTCAGCGTGGTGCCCATGGGGATTTGAGAAGGGAAATAAAAGGGTGAAATCTCCTTTAATCACTTTGCAAGGAGATCTCATAGGACATGGATGAATTTATGTGCCCATGACA
The DNA here is from genome assembly GCA_032466535.1 of Forpus xanthops. Lineage (NCBI taxonomy): Eukaryota > Metazoa > Chordata > Aves > Psittaciformes > Psittacidae > Forpus > Forpus xanthops. The sequence continues at coordinate 11,206 of JASSUY010042334.1, forward strand.
TTTCTAGAAAGTGGTTGTTGGATAAGTGCTTTGTCAAAGCTATTGAAAACTTCGAAAGCTATCAGTTATCTGGACAGCCTAGGGTAATCCATGCCAGTAGTCATGGCAGGCAGATGCTGTCATCTTTGCAATTGATAGAATTGCAGTACTAGGCAAGGAAATAAGAGCACCCTGAACAAAGATGTAGTTACTAAAGCTAAAGGGAGGACAACAGTTTTGTTTTGTAGCTGATTTCCAGATACAAAATGGGAAGTGTTTGTTCCACACTGTAATTGAAGCATAGCCGTACAAATGCTTCCACAAGAGCAGCCTTTTCTCAAATACCCATCCAGAACCTGCAACCTTAATCTTCTGCACCTTAAGTAGGTGAAGCAGGCCTAGGCTGATACTGTAACTATCCCACATTTGATTTCCTGCCTGAGTTAGAGCAGGGGCTGTTTCAAGCCAATGTCTGCTGTGATCTGGGCTGGTGTTGAAAGTGAATGTATGGAAGAAAAGAAAAAAAACCTTGCAATATGACAGCAAAGACCCACCATTTCCCACCTACTCTTTTTGGTAATAGTTTGAATCTGAAGCATTTCTGAAGTTATTTTGTGCTGCTCTGTTCTCAGCAGTAACTCTTCACTCGATGCTGCTTTATCAATGTGCTGTCCTGGCTATCCTGTGTTGTCCCTGGCAGCTGGCACACATGCTTTTCTCCTGAACATCTCCAGCATGCTTGAAATGCTCATAGACTGGGAAATGTTGCTAAATCAGACAGATTTGATCAGGCAGATCAGATGAAGTAGATACAGAAGTAAAGGAGTGCAGCCAAACACAAGCCAAAGGAACGTGATTACCAGTTTAATGTTGTTTCTAGCATTTTCCCATAGGTTAAAAAAATCATGTAACTTATTATGAAAAGAATATATTGTTAATGAATAATACAAGGTGTTTCTCTTTTTCTCTTGGTGTGCAGGACATTTATCACCATTCTGTTGGAATGTATGCTCATATCCAAATTTTACGTAATTATGAAGTCATACGTAGGTGCAGTATAACTCAATCATGACAAATTAATATTAGGTATTTTAAATTAGCAAAGGTGTCCTGCAAAGATCCTTTCTTCATCTTCTATACTTTTATACCTATAAGAAATGGCAGGTAGCACAAACAGCTTTGTATGTTTGTGCTCTTACTGCACATGAATCACTATCTTGCTCTAATGAAAAAGCATATTGCTGGGATAACAAACTATTTCAACTGACTTCAGCTTTTTCCTTAAAACAGATATGTGCACTTGTGATCCTGGGGAAATTTTGTGAAGACTTTATATATACAAGCTGCCACCCTGACGTCTGGGTTAAGATGCTACAGAAAAATAAGGGATGACCTTGGATGAGCTTCACATGATTCAACTGCCATTTATAAGAAAAGAACAATGACAGTCCTGCTCATTTTTCCCATACCAGATTTTACAAGCATTGCTTAGCCTCAGGAGTGACATTCTGGGACTATCTCCTTCCATCTCTGTTGCTTCACTTTATCATGACAAACCCTGTAGTTGCTATTTGATGATTATCACCTGAGACCACATGCTCAGTAAGAACTATCTGCTTTGTTTTCAGCGTATTGGAATGGCAGTTAAAGAATTACATAGAAGAAAGCTAAGAACCAATCACTGGATTATTTCTGTATAAACTGTTAAAAAATGTATAGGAAGAGCCTTTCTTTCTGCTTTGCCAGCAGTTTCTTTTGCTTTAAGGAGAAATAAATGCACCAAACAGAGGTACACTAATGACTAACAAGCTTTTTGCCATAAAAATTATGAGACAAGATGCACCTAATTAACTTATATAAAAAATTGCAAAATGGCACCAAAAACATTGGTTATAAATCTTGGTCAGAAGTCATAGCTGATTTAACAAAGCCATAGTTGGATTGATAAAAATACAACTCAAATTTGCTGCACCTTAAAACATCGCTTTCAGTTATTCAGATAACTAATTTCAAAGTGTTTCATAGATTTCCCATCTTGTTTTCCAAATGGGCATTAGGGCCTTTCTATGTTTGTTCTTTAAAGAGTACATATACATTTCTTGTTAAATCTGATAGACCAGAACTGCTTAGTTAGAGTTCAATATGCTAATGGAGACAGAGAGGTGCAGCTTCACCTCATAGAGGCTATGGTAATTTCACTGTTGTGGACTACAGTTCCGTCTGAATGAGGCGTAGTGCTTTCTTCATGTTCTCTATTACTGAAAGAAAAAAAAATAAGAATTGTAAAAGTGTACTTAAAGTGCATTTGTACCATTAGAAAACCCACTTTCTTTAGTAAATTGTTCACGCCGAAGTTAATTTATGGTCACACATTATATGTTAGCGCTTTCTATTTTGAAAATTCTGGCATTGATTCTGAAACAGAAGGTAAAAGTTTCTTAAATCAAAATGTTTAACTTGAAGGAATTTGACAACACTCCTTTCAACTCCTTCATTTCTCAGCAGCAAGTCTGGTAATCAGATGTGACATGCATATTTGTGGTGAGATACTGCATTGGTGTCAGATAGATGGTATAAAGACTAGCTCAACCTGAAAAATCACATTCCTCTCTGAAATATAGGTGCTAGGTGATACTCAGGCAATCACCAGCATTTCTTTACTGCTTCTCTCCCACCGACGGTTCACATTGTGCAGTTGGTTACCTTTGAGAATGGTGACTTTTACCATTCTCCAGCAAATTGCTCAGATCTTGATCCTGAAAGTTCTCACCCATAATCTTTGCCTCATCTGAGCAGTCTCAATAAATTCAGTGGGACAATAGCTATGCTTACGTGTTTTGCTAAACAGGTTAGACTATTATAATTTATTTAGGATGGTGAGACACTGGAACAGGTTGCTCAAAGAAGTGGTAAATGCTCCATCCCTGGCAGTGCTCAAGGCCAGGCTGGACAGACCCTTGGGCACCATGGTATAGTGTGAGGTGTTCCTGCCCATGCAGGGGATTGGAACTAGATGATTTTAAGGTCCTTTCCAACCCTAGTAGTTCTATGATTCTATTGCAAATGCTTACACAGTGTCTTTATTCATTATTTTGAGATCTTAATGTATTCTCAAGCAAGAATAATTGAATGGGGTGTATCTGGCTGCTTGCAGTGTGAAATGCAGAGTAACACAACGGAAGGGACACTTACAGATTGGCATGTCTTGTGGCTCATAAGTGTAAAGTCGGTTGGAGTATCTTCCTGTGATATCAGCTCTTACTGTGAGAGACGGATCTGAAAAAGTAATTCTATTAAACGCTGCTTTCCATTCCCACAACAGGTGATGATGCCTGTGTGTTCTGCTTTCATCAATGAGGTAATTATGATGCCTTTACTCTCTGTTCTAACCAACTACTTTTTTATTTGAAGAAATCCAAACAAAAGCTAATGTTCACTTTTATATTATGCAGGTATTTTAAAGTGACAGATTACACACACATTTCACCCATAATTAGAGAAAAATATCCTGTTTTACAAGTTCTGAGGTTACATCAGGAGAGGCTGATTTGACTAGATGCACACACAGTGAGGGTCGCGCATACCTAATGCAATATTTGCATGACCTACCTAGAGTCTTTAGGATGAAAATGTTCCCATTACGGAAATAAGTTGTTGTGGTCATCTCTTTTCCCAGTTCCCCTTCCAAGCTTTTTGTTAATCAACAGACTCCTGCTACTACATTGCTTTTTGTCTGAGTGTGGGCTTCATCTGACTTTGGATGCCATCACAGAGCTTGTCACTCTATACTCCTTGTACAGCCAGTGAAAAGGAACAGGGGCTTTGCAGCATGAATCATTCTATCTATTCCAGAAGTCTGCTTTATGATGGGATAAATCACTTCTTAGATGTCACTAACCATTGACTTGCTCTCAGTGATGTCCACACTGTAGACATCTACATTCAGTCAAATATTAGACTGTTCTCAGTAAATTTTGTTTTACAACAGCACTAGCAAGAGGCGCAGAGAGCAAAAAGCCCCTATGTTAACATATACTTGAGCATCTTGCCCCCAAGCACAAATTAGATACCCTCCTAATATACCTATAATCTGAGAAAGTTTAAAGGAGTTAAAGCCTACGACAGAGGGAGAATTGGACTCAAATCTGAAAAGTTCCAGTCTAATGCCATGGTAATGATAAATCTCGTGCTATTTTCTTTTTGTAAAATGAATTACTTCAATGTTTCCAAAGGATGACACTGGTATATGTTCAGATATCACACCTCTGAAGATACTTAAATATTGTACATACCTATGAACATGATTCGAGGCACGTATTGTCCATCAGGTGACAGGTTTTTATCTGTGGTTTCGTGCTGCCAGAGAAATTAATCTAGTCATTAAAATATTTCTGTAGATTTTGTTGAAATATTACCATGTGTGAGTAGTCTTCTATCAGAGGACAAATTTAAAATTAAAGTACTACTTGCGTGAGGATAGACATGCACAAATGCCTGTTCTTGCATGTAACAATGAAATGCCAGTGATATTTAGCTACAATAACATGAAAAAGCACAAAGAATGAGAAAACACCAAAAAAGAAAAGAAAAAGAACCCCAGTGAGATATCCCCAAACCCTTCATACCATGAGATTCAGCATAACAAAGTTATTTTGAGCCATTTCCTGTATCTCTTCATTTTCAGCAAAAGCTTTCTTCAGTGCTAGAAAAGACATGATCATTTTGAAGTTCATCTGAAACTCTGCCTTTCCGTTTGCATTTAGGCACCACATTGGCCAGAGACTGGCCACATTGTTCCTGTCCCTGTTGATTTACATTCCTGAGGAGATACTTAAGGGCTCTACTACTGCTTTTTGTTTTTTTGACCCATGTCAGTACAACCTCCCAGCTCTCTTCTGTTACTTGTGAGGGCTGTCATCTCAATGGAAACCATATCTCAGCTGGACAAAAGTGCATTATGCTCAGAAAATTCTTACTAGATTGATTTCAGCAGCCCTGTCCTTGTGTCCTTCTTTAGTTACTAGTTCAGAAGAGCCAAACAATATTAAATCTGTTCAACGAGTCAGTAGCAAATCTGTGCATCTAAACTGCTGAGTGCAGCATGAGGGATAGCAGGACAGCAGCACTGAGTATTTTTCATGTTCTTTGTTAGACAGTTTCGTAACGACTGTTTGTAAATAACAGTAATAAATTCTTAGGTTTTCAAATACATTTTTATTTATCTCTTTAAATAGTTTTCAATAAGTGCGTGGTAAATATATAGGTAGGTGCAGTTTCTTATGAAAGTATTCACATAATTTTTACACACAAAAAATCAAAATTACCTTGGCAGTATTGACAGTCTTCCAAATGATGAATTACCATCAGTGGCTTGTTACTTTATTAATAATAATAAAATATGTAGTTAGATTATTTGACAAATACATACAAATATGTGACATTATGAACAGATTGGAAAAGGCAAATTGCATTTAACTTTATGTTAACCCACAGTAAACCCATGTTTTTTAAACAGACCTTCTGTAGACAATTACAGACGTTTTTGAGAAAGGGAAAAAGACATAAATAAAAGAAATAGAGTTTTCATATTCAAATAGGTTTTCTAAAGTAAGAGGTTCTAGAAGAAGGAAACAACAGAGTCATCACGATTTCATTCCTTGTTACCATGTAATCAGGCTGAAGTATTTAATATTGCTTAGGTATGAATTTCTCCATAATTAAGAAAATAAAAATAATCTATATGAGCTGGAATAAAATAATTTTTATAACATTGGGTTGACCATCAAATACGACAATGAAAATTCCACGCTTTTTAAGGTTTCTTGAACAGATATGCAGTAATTTATGTCTTCTGTAAATATTTTGGTAAAGTATCAAGTTTTATATTTTTGGCTGTCAAAACATTAACTAGTTCTGTTCTTTCGCCTGTATTTTTTTTTTAAGCTACTGTTATTGTTCAGCAAATCAGTTCTTAATCTCGATCTGCTATCACTGTCAGTTATTCAGTTCCTAGCCATTTCCATGTTGCATGAAGTTGCCTTTTATTTTAGAAAAAAATTGCTTACAATTTAACAATTCTATCTAAAACAAATTGCAAGAGACATTTAAATAATCATTTATATGACTTCTGAGATATATTTTCAGTTAAGTCCCAGAGAAGATTCAGAGTAAAACTTTCATTTCTACCAAGTCAGGGGGAAACTGTGAGTACATCACGCACCTATGCCAACTAACAAAGTGTTGGGGAAAACACGAGAGGCAGTAGATCACCATGCAAGAGCAAATGTAACTGATTTCCAGATGTTAATCATAAGGAAGTAATCAGAGGTACTCGATATTAAAAAAACCCCAAACCCGCAACAGTTGTATTTTTTAAATGATAATATCTGTTTATCATTGTTTATTCAAATGACAGCACTGCTTTTGTGACAAAAGAAATGATAATGTTAAACTATTGGCTCATGATGTTGCTTCAGAGCTGTAAGACTCCTACTATTATGACCTTTACTTATAGAGACAAAATATGTTTTCTTTAACTGGGTGGTCATTATAGTATTTTCAGGCATGACTGATTTACATCTTTGTCTTTCAAACTGTTTTTAATCCCTTACCTTTTTTTCGCTTGATAAAGCCCTTCTTCGTAAGTTTGTACCCAGGTAATTTCATCTCCCCATCCTAGAAATATAGCAAAAAGATTAAATAGTGGCCAGTCAAGTAACTCATAACAAGTTACCTTTTTAATATTTATCAGTAGTAGTAGGCAAGCAGGATTTCTTTTTCTTTAGTCAAAGATTCCTGAACATTGTGGATATGTTCATTCTACATATTCTGATAGGTGCATTGGAAGATTTAAAAATCCCAACCAACCAAACCCCTCCAAAAAAAAACCTCAGCTGACTGAGCATCCAATTCAAGTCCTTTGGCAAATCTGTCACATAGATAACTTTTAAATACTCAGACATCCCTAAATCAGCACCCAAATCCTTTATATCTTTGTTGTCTGCTCCGTATTTCATGTAGACCCCGAGGCTTAAAGAGAAAGTTGGCTTATAAAAGAGAAAAGAATAAAATATGACAGCTCAAATAAGATCAACTTTAATATGAATGTTGTTAGAGCAGTCCTGGGTTATAAACTTAGCTCCAAAGTAATGAACTTCAATTTGCAAGTATTCAATTTAATTACATTTTTTTTTTTTTAAAAAAAAGGCTTTTAAATAAAAATGCCTACTGAAACAAAAACTGTAATTAGTCATCAGCTTCATAGTTCATCCATAGCTGGTGATACACTGATATCAAGAAGCAAATTGTCCAGTTGGTTTCATGCCTTCAGATGCCAAAGACACCAACTCCTTTGTAGTAGATCCCTGCCTCCTGGGCAGCATTGCTCCATTCATGATGGTCCTCAAGGGGATTGTAGAATAGCTTCTGGATCTGGACCAGGTTAAGGTTGTGTTTCTTCTGTGCTGTCTGGACAGAGCTAGGTTATGCAGATCTCAAGGGACAATTGCTTGTTACGCAACTAGGTTATCTCTTCTTTCATGAGAGTAATTTTGATTACTGATCTGTCCAGTTAATGGTGGGATGCTGGCATGTTGTAAGTGTGCTCCCAGTCTGGCTGAAGTAAACTGATGACACAGGTAGCTTCACAGAGGTGTCCGGAAGGGTCATTTTGCAGCAGGTTTGAGTATTCCCCTTTGATCCGTGAAAATTACAGGTAAAGTGCTCAAGGCATCCCAAAAGGCCTGGATCAGAATTAGAAAACTGCTACTTCCTTTCTGTGACTATTTTTTTCAAAGCTGCCAGAATTGAAGGTACTCTGTTACCTTTTTATGCATTTAGCCATAGTGGGAAAAATAGATTCTGATCTATGCAAGATAGGTGTAGATGCCAGATGATAATAACTTTTCTCCCGCAATACTACTTAGGAGAAATGATTTGCAGTTTCAATTTGGTTAGTCCAGGTGTTGCATGATTTTGTCAAGTGATCCGTGAGCAATTAGTCTCAGATGGGATTTCTGTGGTACGTGGGCTTTTGCCAGTGCTTTGTATAGGAAGAACTCAGACGTGAGCTGTGGGTTCTGCTGGCTTTGAACAGCATGCAGAAGGGGTCAGGAAGGGAGCTAGAGATTTTTTTGGGGTGAAGAGACCCAAAGATGGAGAAGAAAAGACCTCAGTAACCTCTCTCTGCTTGTATTTCTAATTGATCAGACATAAATAACATAAAATAGGGTCTTTATTTAACACCCAGGTTGAAAATTATGCACAACAAGGAAGTGAATTATTCACTGCAAAGCATGACTGTGACTGACGAAAAGCAAGAGGAAAAAGTCACTGAGAAAAACCCAGTAGTGACTCAAACTGTTGTTCTATGTATAAAAATGGGCCTGTAGAAAAATTGTTCCATAGCAACTGAAGTTACGAAACTGTGTTTCAGTAGTTAATAAGTTGCCATAATAAAATATCTTTTTCACCATGTTTCTTACGGGTTCATCCTGATTTATGAGACAGGATTTTTTTGCTTCTATCAGATCACTGTGAATTATATAAATTATGCAGGTTATACGAGGCCCTCAGCCATACCTTTAAGAGCAAACTGACAGTGTGAAATGACATGGAATAAAAAGATACACTAACTACAGTGTCACTTAACACTAGAGAAACGTGTCAGTAAGTATATATGTGCTTCCACTTGCATTCTAAACAAAAGCATTTGTTGACATATATATGGTAACATAAGGAGGTAACTATATACAGTAGATAATACAATACCTCTTGACAGTGTCTGAGGTGCTCTTTTTTCCTTTTTGATTGCCATTGCAAGGTTAGAAGAGACTGCAATTAGCAGGAGGGACAAGGCCAGTGTTGAATGGAGCATTATTTCCCTTTCAGTGCAGGAAGGAGACTGGAAAACAAAGCGACAGCTTTAATCTAATGGATTTGTCACTTGGTGCAGTGTAAATCAGTGTGTTAGTGGTATTCTAACAAACTATACTACAGAGACAGTTTGGGTTATTTCTCTGTGAGAAAAGTACAAAATGGAGGTGCCTTATTTTATTGTGCAACACTGCTTTCAGATGTCAAAGTCTGCATGGGACAGCTCTCACTATGGTGTGATCAGGGACACAAAGTTCATTTCAGTTCACTTCTGGCCACCCAGCTTTTGATTCTTATGAAATAGTACAGCAATTGTAATACTGGATCATGGAATTTCAAGACAGTGCTACCAGTTGTTCTGTTAGTTTTATTTTAGTGATATGTAAAGTCTTTTTATGGATAGTTTTTTACAAATAGGTTTTTTTGGTCAAAAGGTGACTCATGATACCCTCCTTAATAAAATAGGAAAACTGACAAATATTTGCCTCAGGTGTAATATATTTTAAATTGGCAAATCCCTCCAGAATGTTGAAATTGCCATCTATTTTTAGCTTGGGCCAGGCTAAAAACCAGGATGTTAAAAGACTGTGAAATAAATAAATGTCAAAGAAATTTCCAGCTGTTTCTCGTAATAAAAACCTGAAAAAATTTCCCAATCTTCATGGCATTTTTAAACTCTATTTTCAGCTCTACTCCTGCTGAATAAAACAATCCATCTGTGCTCCTAGCTATTTCAGTGTTCTGAAGATACTTGCTTCTCTTCCTGACAAAGATTGTCATTCAGAAGTTCAGTAACTTTTGGTCTTGATAACAGTCAGAGGAAAAAAAAGCAATGGTTGCAGAAAAGCATTGCAAAGCCAAATTTTTTCATTTATCAGTCTTCTTCCTGCCTGGTACAATCAACCTTACACATTAAAACTGATATTTAGGTGGATATCTGATGGTTTGAACTAAGTTAAAAATTATAATGCATGTAACCCAGGATACCACCCAATGAGCTTATCGGTTCTCACTGGACTTTCCACTGTCCAGAGGCTGAGCTTTAGGAGTTACCAGGATGCCACACTGAGAAAGTGACTTAAACACAAAAATAACTTCCCAAAGCACTTGTGCCTGTATTGCTAAAAAGAAAAAAAATATAAAATCAAACTTGGTTTAAAAAGTGATATCCAGTATGGAATTGCAGCCTTGTGCACTGGAACAAGAAGATGTGTGCTTCTTAAGGACATACGTCCTTCAGCTTATGTTAGTTATTGTTGATTCAGTTTTAGAAAGGAGTCTACTTGGGAGTTATACTAATTATGCACATTAATTTGATGTTTGGAGGTTATTGATATTTAAAAAGAAAAAGGTTTTCTAGTGTTTCTGAAGTAGAGACTATAACTTTTAGATAAGTTGGGGAAGGGGGGATGAGGATTTTTTGGTAGCAAAAATTCCATTTGAATTTTCTCAATGTTTGTGCAGAACACTAACTTCAGTTGGCAAAACCAAATCATTCCACACTGCTACTAAACTCTTGACGAATGAGTATTTGTAGCAACTCTATGTGAAAGTTATTATCTCTAATGCCAGTTTATCTGTTAGATGTTAACAATAAAATCTAGCATTTATATTAAGATGCTAAAATGATACTTAAACATCAGTTGTTATGCCTTTGAAATCACACCAGATAATGTATTCTTAAAGCAGGCATGGAATGCATGAATCAATTCTTTCTTTCATGATGTATTCATAAAAACATCAAAGTATAAACTTGTTCAAATCATAGGATTAATTATATGAAGCACAAATAATTGATTATCTCCTATGAAAAACAAATAAGACTTTGGAAGGGTAATTTATGGAGCTGTAGCTGGAAGCAGTTTAAATTCAATATTCTGATTTTTTGATGTAACATGTTCCAACGTTATTTAGCTGATTAAGAAAAAAAGAATGACAGCTGACACCATATAGAATGCCTTCATCTCTGTCAGAACAAAAGTTTTGCTAGCTAATCTCTAAGCATCTATCATTTGTCTTTTTTTGTATAACTAGGCTTGTAATGCATTTATCAAGAGTACCTCATTGCTTTACTTAAGGAAAGTTAAGAATGAGAAATACTTGCCCACCAGCAGCGATAAATTCTCCTGATGGAAGGTCCTTCTTCTGGAGCTGATTAGTTAAAGCTCAGTATGATTTGAGCACAAAATACCTGAGCTGCCCAGGTCTCTGTGTAGCAACAACAGCACATTCATTCGGTAAAAAATGAGAGGAACCTTTTAGCTGAAAACCAAATTTGCGTGTTTCTACCCTCCCCCTTCCTTTTCTGTGATCCCTCCAACTTTTGCTCTTGTGAGTTCCCATGCTTGTGCACCGAATCCTTGGATTTCTTTTCATCTTGGCTGGTATCAGGTGTCTTGTATGAGGATTGGAAATAAATAGTGGCTTATGTCTGCCTGCTATTTTCCCCCTCAAACAATCTGGCTTATATCCAGTGAAAAAAGAAACCACCAATGAAAGCTGGAACTGGAGGTGCTTTTGTTCCCATGAATGGCTGGGTTCACTGGTGCTTGAAGATAGGTATGAATCTAATAGGAAGACACAAGGGTTACTCTGTTTGGAAGAGGATAATTAACAAATAAACTTTTTTTGAAGGAGAAATAAAATTATTTAGCTAAAGAATATGGTTTAAAGTATTAGATTATTGCTTCTGTGAGCTGTAGTTTTTAAAATGGTCTGTTTCTTTGGATATGATGCTTAATATAATTTGGACATGACTAAAAAAGGAAAACTCCTTTATTCACATCTTTGCATAAAGAGGGAATTAGCTGGATAACCTTTCCCCTCTTGCTTGGATAAGCTTTGCTAGGGAATCAGAAGGCACTCCTCTCTCATGTATTTGTTTATATGGTTGTTTGCATGGTTAAACTTTTTCTTCCTCCTTTTCAAGTAAAGTCTGAGTTCCTATTTCTCTTTGATGTTTTGATCTCCTGATGTTTATTGTCATTGCCATGTATATGATTAATGACATACAGTTCTAGTATTATGCATTATCAAATATTTTTGTACCCAAATGCACAAAATGTGACTTTCTGTATTTTTAGTGCTGAGTGTTAAATCTCTTTAATATTTGTAATTGAGAATTCAAACTTGCATTTCCAGTAAGAAAAGTATAGTGACTGTATTTAAATCTGTGGCTTTAAGCTGAAAGAGGGTAGATTTAGATTAGATATTAGGAAAAAATTCTTTACTGTGAGGGTGATGAGACACTGGAACAGTGTGCCCAGAGAAGCTGTGGCTCCATCCCTGGCAGTGTTCAAGGCCATGTTGGGCAGGGCTTTGAGCAACCTGGTCTAGTGGAAGGTGTTGGAACAAAAAGATCTTTAAGGTCCCTTTTACCCCAAACCATTCTATGATTTTATGAATACACTTAGCTCCTGGAATAGCTGAAAAAAAAGGGATGTAGTTCAGTTACAAAAGAGATGCAGGCAGATATTTTTAAATCAAAGTGCTATATTTATTCATTTGCTTTTTAAGCAAATAAAAAGGGTTATCTGTAGTCAAACCAAGAGAGATTTAAAGAACCTCCCTTCATCCAAGCTAAGAGTTTTCAAGTGGAAATGCCAGGCACTGAAGCTTCAATTCTTCTTACCACTCAACCAATTACAGATCATTAAGTAGGCAGTAATATAGGAATTTTCCAAGTGTACTGAAGTGTATTGCTGCTCAACCGTGAGATATTGTGTTTTTCAACCATGAGAAATGGTCTTCTTCACTAAACAGGTTTCTATTGTAAGGAGTAAAAGGGTAGATATTCAATCAAATAGATTAAAATTAGTGCTAAGCTACCTGTGAGCCCCCTTTGGCAGGTTGATGTTCAGCAATTTGTCTTTCATACGTTATATTTGGAGACCAGAATTTCAGCCTTTGTTAGTCTTGCCATGAAGAAGTTGGTAGTTCTGATCAAATAGACTTGTCAAGGTTTAATACTGGAAAAAAATAACGGTGATACTTTATAAATCCAAGCTGGATGCCTTCACTATACCTAGTCAGCCACTGCTTATCAGCTCTCTGTACCTGCTTTCTTCTGTGTGTATTCAGCATCCACGCCTACCTAGATGCTGAATCTCTGCACTGAGCGTACATTTCTGCACTTATTTATTGAACTAGTTTGCTCTTGTTTATTGAAGTTGGCCAACTTAATCTCCAAGATAACATGGGTAGAAGGTGCTTCCATTTTTCTCTTCCATTCTAGAAGATTAATTTTGGAAGTTTGTGCAACTATGGATTAACTGTGTATATACAGTTGTATCTAGGTCAAAATCAGGAAATGTAAGAATTAGCTAAATATAAGGCAGACCAAAGTAGCAATAAAGCATGTGAAGAGCATAGACTTCCAGAACAAGGAAGACAGTGCAGAATGACTGACACTTAGGATCACATGCTGCTGTTTTTGCATGAGTCTACGTGCTGTGGATTTAGGTATGTATCCATAGTGTAGCCCATTGATGAAACGTGAAATTGACTTTCTCATTTTTCTTCACATAGTGCTGCACAAATGCTAATTGATAAAAACCCAACACCACTGTACTGATTGGTTCCCTGATCTTACCCTTCCAGCAACCTCGTGTTTTCCCTGGTACCAGGCAGGGGATACCCCAAGGTAAGGAACAAGCAGCTATCAGGGTGTAACACGATAACCCCAAGTGACATTTGCTCTAACTTATGCATAAGTTTAAATTAAAGTGATCAGGGATTGACTGCATAACAGTAATACAATTTAATAATATAAAATTTTATTCTGTCAAAGCCCAGTCAAATACTTAATTGGGTAAGGAGCAAAAAATCTTCGGTGCCAAAAATAATGCTATGTTGATATCTCTGTAGATGGAAAGTCTGTCTTCAAAGTGAAATAATTGGCTACAGCCTACAGTGTGAGTCAGTGACAGAGGATAAGCATCACTATCAGTCTAAACAGTGCTTCCTATCCAAGACTGCAGAGATCTCCAGGGCTAGGTCATTCAATTTACCATGTCTTTTCCAGTAGTGTTTGCACAGGTACAGCTTGCTTATATGATCCAGTTACAATGGTGTAATGAGCTACTTTGTGTACACAAGAACTCTGTGGGCCACCAGCATTAGTGTAGACAATGCTGAGGTTAGTTATCATGGTAACCATCTCATATTAGTTAACCCTTGTTACTTATTTGAGCCCTTATGCTGAGCATGAATCTGAATTTGCTGAGTGCACAGTGTGAAAATCCATGGTATGAGAATAGAAGATAAAAGAGAATTTCACATCTGAGAGAATTTCTAGGGAAAAAGTTCCTGTGGTAACACCTTTACTCTGTGGTTTCTCACACATTACAGCTTCTTCTAATGATGGTAAGTGTAAAATCTCCTGAATTACAGCAGGATCAGTAGAATGAACCCCTATTTTAAGCAAAATTAAGTATGTTAAATTAAAATTAAAATTTAAAAATTCACTTTTGCTTTTGACTATTAAAAATATTCAATAATTCAATATTTGCAGAACTAAAACATTCCCGTCTGACACTTCCTCTCTATCGCTCCTGTCTCTTTGGGTTCCATGGAACCTGGCCTCTTCCTGTGTTCAGAGGAAGGTATGTGTCCAGGTTGGAGGATGGTAACGTGAAGCATACCTCCACTACGGTAATAAAAAGGAACATTAAGACCCTCTAAAAAGCTGATTTCTGTTTTAGCACCTCTGATATAGGCACTTTGTTGGGTCTGCCACAAGCTATCTTAGTTTTGTAAGCATTATAGTTTAAGATGAAAGGGTGAAGTGAACCTGGTGAAATGCGTTGGAGAGAGCCTGCTGGCAACACTGCTGCTGCAGGCAAACTGATCCCACCTTGGGAAGTCAGAGAACGTTTCCAACTCAATTGCCTTAAATCCTGAACGCATTTCTTCAGCAGATGAAAACAAATGTTTTGATCCTTTGTTTTGTAAGCTTGGCAGTATCAACTCCCTCCTTTACGACGGTAAGACAAAAGGCTTTGAGTTTAAAAAGAGAAGCAAAAATGCACTATCATCACTGATAGAGGAATAAAAAAGGAATGAAGGATTCAGGTTTTGGTGGTGAGTAACTTCTATATTTGTTCTTTTTCCTTACGAGTTTTCCACAAAAGCATCAAAATGGATGTGAATTCTTGTTAATGCTGCTGCTTTTCTTTGCTTGGACCACGCTGTAGTGATGACTGTGAGTTAAATGCCTGCCCCATGGAAGTCAGTTGGCTTTAGCTTGGATGGTGTGAGAATTTTTCCAGGGAGTTTTAAAGTTTGCTACTTGTACTGAGTATTGACCTTCAGGAGGCATTTGAGCAACCTGAGAACCTGCTAGTAAACTGAGATTGTCAACACTGGTGGGGTTAATCCCACTGTTATGAAAGGCTACACTAGGTGTATGTGTCCAGTTGGTCTTTAGTACATTGGTACCCTGGAGTGGTATGGTGGGGCATTGATGTGCATTACACCCTGCTGAAAACTATGTCTCGTGCAAGTCATAAAGCATCTCGAAGCCTGATGATTCATCTCACATTCACCTTTGGGAAAGTGGAAAATGAAGTTTGTTGGCTGAAATTCCTATGGCAGCAGCTTACTCACCAAGCCAAATGAAAGGTCCTATACCTGGGTTGGAGCTATCCCAGGCATATCTACAGCTTGGGCAGAGAAGAGATTCAGAGCAGACCTGCAGAGAAGGACTTGGGGGTATTGTTCGATAAGAAAATGAACATGAGCTGGCAGTGTGTGCTTGCAGCCCAGAAAGGCAACTCTATCCTGGGCTGTATCAAAAGGAGCGTGACTAGCAGGTTGAGGGAGGTGATCCTGACCCTCTGCTCTGCTCTAATGAGACCTCACTTGGAGTATTGTGTGCAGTTCTGGTGTCCTCAACATAAAAACGACACAAAACTGTTGGAACAAGTGCAGAGGAGGGCCACGAGGATGATTGAAGGACTGGAGCACCTCCCATATGAAGAGAGTCTGAGAAAGTTGGTGCTGTTCAGCCTGGATAAGGCTGAATGGAAACCTCATAGCAGCCTTCCAATATCTGAAGGGGGCTATAGGAATGCTGGAGAGGGATTCTTCATGAGGTTCTGTAGTGATAGGACAAGGGGTAATGGGTTCAAACTTAAACAGGGGAAGTTTAGATTGGCTATTAGGAAGAAATTCTTTAGTGTAAGGGTGGTGAGGCAGTGGAATGTGTTGCCCAGGGAAGTTGTGAATGCTCCACTGCTGGCAGTGTTCAAGGCCGTGTTGGACATAGCCTTGGGTGACATGGTTTAGTGGGAGGTGTCCCTGCCCATGGCAGGGGGTTGGAACTAGATGACCTTAAGGTCCTTTCCAACCCTAACTATTCTATGATTCTATACCAGGGAGAGACAGACGCATGGTTTAGATGGGAAAAACCAAACTCTTCACCAAGGCTCTGATTTGTGCCCATAGTGCCTTGTTATTCCTCAGACCTGACTTTTCAAAGACTTGCAAACCTGCTTACCATCAACAGACCTGCCTGCTGGTGAGTTTAGAAAGCACAAAGAGATAGTCCAGACCCTGCCTGTGAGAACTGTAATATCACTGCTCTTGTTTCCCTGGTAGAAACTAAGCCCTGCATTTAGATCCAACTCCCAGGCATTGGCTGTGCTCGCTAAGAGTGAGTCTAGTGGCACATCACAACAGTAAGTTTTGTTCCTTTCTTTGAACCAGACATGGAAACACCCTTATCCAGATCTACCGCTCTTGAACACATCCATAAATCCTGGATGCTAGACCAAAATCCAACAACTCCAAGGACTTTTTGGTGGAACTGCAGAAGACTGGCACAGAGATGAATGACTTTATGATAAATACTCCTTCTCTTACCTTTGAAATCCATATGCTGTTGACAGCCCAGCTATTGCCTCATATTGGAAATAGTGGGGACTTTTTGCTCTGCCAGCTCTTGCTTTGAGCCTACCTGCTAGTTCAATGCTGCCATGAACTTTTGCCTTCTTGCATGCAGTATTTTGCTAGCCAAAGCATGAGAAGTATGAGAAAAACACCCAGCATCGTAGAAGGAAATTAGCATCCGGCAGCCTAATAACCCATTCTCTGCACCACATGCAGGGTGGTGTAATTAAAGCCATAAAATATTCAGAATTGATTTCTGCATTTGGAAGATACATGCACAACATAACTAATGATGGCTGATGCTCTGTGCCTGGGAGAAGAATTCTTCCCCCAAAAGGCTGTTCTCCCTAGGAAGCCTGCTGGTCCCATCCTGCCTTTCCCAAGAGAGATGAAGGTCAGCTAACCCAGGCAGCAAACACATTCAGTTCCTGCTCAGCCCCAGCTCAAGCAGTCACAGCTCAATGCTTCAGAACTTGAGATGGGCTGTTCTGCTGCAGAAAATCCCTTGGACATGTTTATGCTCTCACCCAGATGCACACTCAAGCCCAGTAGCTTGTCCTACAGTAACACTGTGCCAATGCACAGCAGCAACCAGCTTCTGCTCACCCACTTGGTAGTGACTGAACTCATCTGCAAAGCAAGGGGCACCAGACAGCAGGACATTAACAGGGGCACCCACACATTCACAGCACTTGTGGAATTGGCCCCAGTTCTCAAAACACTGATGATTTATTTACCCATACAACTCATGACACAGTGAAGTCTTCTGCTCTGATAATATCAGCACTGCTTACTGTCATAATACGTCATAATATATCCTCACAATTAATTTTCATTTCAAAATAGCTTTTTCTGTGATTCCCCATAGACAGAAGGACTTCCCCAGCCAAAGATTTGTTTTGATGGTCCTAGTTTTGCTTGATAAGGGTGAAAGTTTCCCCAAGTCTGTCATGATCCTTTTAAAAGCAGAACAAATTCCCTAATTTAGAAAGTTTTAAAAGAAGCATGAGAATTCAAGAGGAAAAATCTTTTAAACAGAGTCGATGGGCAAGAGTGGTTTAAGCTCTACAGTGAACAGAAAGCATCTGATCTGCTTTAAAAGATCTTTAAAGGCTGTATTAACAATTTTCCTTCTCTGATTTCTACAGCTGTTCCAGACATTGCAGTGACAGCTTTGCCAGGTCTCACTCATCTCATAACACTGCATGGCAGGGTTATGAAACCAGTGTACCCCTTGCAAAGCCAAAGCAGGTACTTCCTTACAGGTACTGGGCTTAAGATAAAAGGGGAGGAGAGGGAAAAGCTGCAGCCAGAAACTATACAGTCACAAAAGAAATAAATAGGATTTATCTTAAAGCCCTTTGGTAGGAGATCCCCAGGGTGATGCCTCCTGCTCATCCACCTCAATACAAGAAAGAAGCTGATGGTCCCCATAGCCAAGGTCATCTCTGCTGAGCTAGACCTGCTGCAAAGCAGCAGCTATCCCAACCTATTACACGGAACAAAACCCATTACCAAAAACCCTGGATATCACAGCCAGCAACTGCAAGAGTTCATTCTAAAATCCAATGGTTTTTCACACTGCATTTGATTAAGAGAACCAGAAATTCTTCTGCCATATGCAGCTAATAGAGCAAAGACAGCCTGAGGTCCAGCCTGCAGCCAGCTCTGAGCTAGGACAAAATTATTCCCACAATTCAGCTAAAATTTGCTGCTTGTCCTTTCAAATTAAAGAAAACAGGAGAAAAAAAGCTGTTTTGTAGAGAACATCAGATGATTCCCCTTGATTTAAAGCTACAGTCTTTAGGAGGTGTGAGAAATAATAATGGCCTGCTTCTGAAACCTCTTGCTTCTGAAAGCCAAACCCAATCTGAATAAAGCATTCATTGATCAATATTCTCCCACCATTTGCCACCAATTAAGCCTGTAAGTTAACTGTACCTTAAGAAATATGCCAGAGCAAAGGCTTCGTGGGCTCGGCCTTGGCTGCTCACCGGTGGAAAATAAAACCCACTTAATTTTTCTGCTATAATAATTAAGCAACTTATTTCTGGAAGTAAATAGTTGAGGAAGGATGCGATGCGCAGCACAGAAGATTGGGCTGTGCCCGTGTTTCGCCTACTGATAAGGGACAGTTTTGCTGCCCCTTTGAGTGCCTGCAGCACCAGCATTAACCTCTGCAAGCATCTGGAGAGAGAAATGAAAAGCAGCTCTCCCAGCAAAGCTAAATCCCACTGCCAAATGACATTTGTTTCTTTTTATCTATACATTTGTCTAATTAAGAAGACAAAGTGCCGTTTTAATTTTCATATAAACTCTTAAGTTCAATGGGGATGCATTCTGCAAACCAAACAAGGATTTATTAATATAATAAAGCAAGCACTTCATAAAAATTTAAATGCCTGCTACAAGCATCTTTTCCATGGAATGAAGCGGCCAAGAAAATCTCTTAAGATAGGGGAGGGATCTGCAGTAGTAAACATCATCAGCAAGCCCATGCCCAACACGTGTGGGATGTCCATGTGCACAGTGGTGGCTTACTACATCTGAGGCCACTCTCGCCCCATGACACTGAGGCTTCAGCAGGGTTGTAGCTGTGTGCCAGTTTTGCACCTTTTCAAGCACAGGGGTGCACTAGTTCAAATTAATTGTTTCATTTACAAGGACCTCAGCTAGGGGGGAAAGCATATTAGTTTCCCTGGCTTGTGCTGCATCATCTGTTTACAACACCATAGTTAATCAAAGAGAGGGGTCATGGAGATCTCTTTTTGCCAGTGTGGCAGGAAAGAGTGTGAAGCTTTAATTGAACCCTCTAGAGACAAAGTGAAAAGCTTACAGAATTAGTTGAATTTTTAACACAAGGGCACGTTTTGCTTTCAGTTCTGCTCTGGAGACTGACAGAAAGGGTCATGCTCCCAGCTCCTGGCTGTCCTGGGTGCAGATGCTGTACCACCTCCTTACCTGAACCCTTACAGTAGCAATGCAGATATTGATACCTATGGGAATGGCTCACGATAATCCCTTAAGCCCCATAATTGAAAAATGCTGACTGATTTTGGAGGATGGGCATAATGAATTGATTTCTGCATAACATGCCTGAGGATATTAGAGCAATCTGCCTCACTTGTCTGGGCTCGGCAAGGTGTTCCCAAAGGCAACATGTCCTGGGTTAGTCAGCTAAAATAGTACCGAGGTCCTCCTGTTGGTAACCAGGACTTCATGGGACCAAGGATGCTGCCCCATGTGTCACATCCCCCATTCCTTCCCAAAACATGGAGCACCAAGGTGGATTTAGCAGTTACAGCACTGTAGCAGGCTCTCAGAAGAGTGGGTGAGGAGGGAAGCTGGCCCTTGTTACTGAAGGAAAACATGGCATTTACCTGACAAACTGTTCCAATTATCTCTATCAAAACAGGTTTTCCACCCTCTCCTTTCATTCTGGGACAGAGATAGACCAAGGGCCTAAAAGTACATGTAAAGAAACACATGAGCTTCTTACTCACTCCTCCGTACAAGGAGACTGCACAAAAGTGAGGACAGGCAGAGATTAGCTGGGTGGCCAGATGAGGAAAGGTGTGCTACAGGGTAGTTTGTGATGGCAAGACTTGATATTGTTTGCCCTACATAAAGTGTGCTGTCACATCTGGAAAGATGGAGAGCAGGTTCCAGTGATGAATGTTATTGAGGACTGCTACAGTTTGTTCCCAGTGATGCAGGAGAGCTCTGAATCTCCTTTCTTTCCTCTCTGAGTTAACCTGAAGGACAGAGGCTGCAATTTCCTTAGTGGATCTGGTAGTCGATAAGTTGCCACAAAGTCAGTGATAATCAATGGTTTAACACATGGAATTTCCTGAAGACGAGCCCATGGCTATATTCATGCTCCAGTGAACAATTTCTCTGGCCAAAAAAAAAAAAGATATTTTCAAAATAAAAAATAACAAAAAAAAAATCTATTTGCAAAAGAACCATTTGCAATTTGCACAATCACGTCCCAGATATAGACAACTATGTACTAACCATGAAAAAAAGTGCTTTTAGATAGCCACAATAACTTCTGTTACAACTAAAAGCTATCACTTCTCCTTACAAAAATCATTTTGCCCTTATACCACTGCACCTCCAACAATGTTATCATAAATAATGGACATAACTGTGTGGCAAGAAAGCCTAAACCACACCAAGGCTGCTACTCACTTAACTTCGATTATTCTGGTCATGTTTCCTCTCTGCTGTAACAAACATTGTTTCCCCTCTTCTTCTCAACCCACTATGACACTCATGACCACTTCTGAAGAAAGTTCCCTGCAAGCCCCCAGCATTATGCAGGCTCATTAGTAGCTTTGATTATTTATTCGGCTCATCTCCAGCTTGCCTGCATGATGTTAGACTGTCAGGCCTGTGCACTGATTCATATTACTGGTGGTTAATACACTTCAAGTGCCAAAGGCAAGCCAAAGGGCAAAGCCAAAAATAGGTGGTAGCATCAGCTGGGAAAAGTAACTGATTGACTTAATGTCAGTGACCCCATCATGAAGCTGTTGAACTGGTGTTTAATAGAGGGCATTGAAAATGAAGACTTCATGCCTAAGGTCATATTGATAACTTCACAGAAATGACCATAACCCAGCACTGCTGTTCTGTGAGTTGTCTTTTTAATGATTGCTAATCTCATTTAAGACAAGAAAAACTGTAGTTTACTCCAATGTTCTGGGTCTACAGGGAGGTTTCATTTCGTTCTTCCTTTCCTTTCTCCAGAGCACCAGATGCTAGATGGAATTAGACAGCAGTTTGAACCAGAATGCAAAAAAATATAGCCATAAGAAGTATTTGTATTGCCTTAAAAATGCTGCTGGAACCAGACATCCAGATCTTAGTCCTCATTTGAACCAGTTTTCCTTTTTTCTTCATTGCAGCATCATTAAGGATGTTGACTAAGATGTTACTAAAGTTCTCTTACATATAATGCCTCTGGGGACACCTGAATATGGCCCATTGACCATCTCCTGGTTTTAGTGAGCAGGGCAGGAGCATTACCTTCAGCTTTGTGTGGAAATGACCAGTTTTGATGTCTTCCTCTGATACTAAAGAAAAATGACAGCCCACTCTTCATTTTGTGGGATTCAGTATCCCTCAAAGTGTTTACTCTGACTTTCCAGATCAAATTGTCACCTAGAAATTCTCAGTCGCTATAGCAAATTGTAAGTGATAAGTATTGTCGCCAAAGGAAGCAATAGATGCATAGAAAACAGCTTTATTTTTAACTCAGCCCTTAAAAAGCATAATGACCCCAGAGCTGTCCCACAGGAGTTATCCTTTATCATCACTGGATGAATGTAAATTTTTCTGGTTTGCAAAGCTCAGATCATCCATATTCATGGCAAACATATAAAGTTCCTGTCAAAAGGCTTTAATCAGACGCAAGGCAGAACGCAGGTTACTCTTGCATCAATAGCTCCTGATATGGTGATCTACAAAGTGTCATAGCAACCAGTCCTGCAATGGGCTGAATTTTCCCTGAGTTATGCCAACAACTCAAACCACGTCTCGGGATGCAGGCCAGAGCGAGGAACCAGCCCCAGGGACTGTCAGCACCCTCCTCTTCAAGCTGCTAAGTTCCTAAGTTAACTTATATGAAGGAAAAAAAAAGACACAAAGTGAAAAAACAAGAGGAGTTTGGGCTGAAAATGTTCTTTCCCCTGGAGATAAGCAGCACACAAAAGTTGAAGCATTATATGCAGGAGGAGGCATTGAGAAGGCAGGTACTCCACTGGCTGCTGGGATGGGATCTGGCTTTAGACATAACATTCTTCCTAGCTGTCAGTCTTGACAGGGCCCTTAAAGATTAGCTAGTTGTGCTGTGACTTTTGAAACATACCAGCTTGTAACAGGAGACACACATCTATCCTTAACTACACTGCTCCAGCCCAACAAAGCTCATCAGGGACCAGCACTAGGGAGCTCTGCACCCTGCAGGATCATGACCTGAACATTCCACGTGTAGTACAAATGCCAGAATAACAGTGTGGCCATGATGTGGCCTCAGACATGAAAGCCCAGATGTTCTCCAGCCACAGAGCATCCCACTGAAAGGCACAGTGTTATGGTTCCCACTATGTCTCCAAAAAGCACCATGAGACTCCACTGCCTAACAGCAGGCACCTCCAACAGTCAGGCAAGACAGCTTTTCCCACATTGTTTTTTCCTGTGTTCCTCCCAGGTCTACCCATCAGCCTTCAGACACCCCTCATCTCCTTGAGACTCACATTCTCATCTCTTAACACACACACCATGTGCTTCCTGTACACTGCTGGGACAAAAAGAAAAGTGGAAAGGGGTCATATCCCCCTGCAGGAAATGCTGATTGGATTATGGAAAAAATGGTCCATTATAGACCAACAAATAGCACACCCAGAGGTGACATTCCCCAAATAAACGATTACTTAAGGATTAGTCACGCAGCCGTACCAAAGGCATATGGCTGGCTTTGCAGGAAGGATTATTGAAGCAAAGATGAATACAGATGACTGAAGCAGCCAGGGCAGGGATACATCCTTCTACTTCAGCTGGGTATAAAGCTTCTGCCTTGAGATCTCTTTACTCATGTTTGGCATCTCCTAGGTGTTTTCACAGCACTGCACTTGGTCATTATGAAAGGAAAGGAATCCTTTGCAAAAAGAAAGGAGGGATTCACTTCAAAACAGTGATTTCCCAAATAATCCTTGATCAATGCACAGAAAATCTTTCCCATCCAGCTGGTAGTTTCTGAAGGACAGAAGCAAGTCAAGAGCTTTCAGTGGCAGAATTCAGAGGGGCACCAAGGGGACTCTTGTCACAGCCTGAGCACATGGCTCTCATTGCAGACTCCGCTCCAAAGGGCCATTCCTTCCAATGAGCTGAGGACAGGGTGTTCATGTCCCCCTTCAAACCCAGGAGCTGCGCTTGCTTTGAGGAAAACTGGTCTCTGCAGGGCCCTAATCCACACTTCAGTCAAGGGTGGAAAAAGTGCTACAGGTAACTTCACTAAGGTTTTGGATCAACCCCTTGTCTGCTGCTTTAATTGCAGTGTTTTGAATAGTGGAGACCAGCATTTTAGGAAGAAGCACATGCCCTTTGGTTGCTCTGCTTTTTCCTGTTGCTGATTTATTGACCTTATGACTCTATCAAGAAAAACCCATAGCCATTACTTTCTTTTGGAGGGGGAGGATGAAGAGTGTGATGAGGCTCACCTTTAGGGCTGATCCACAAGCAGAAGTAAAGGCGTGTGGTGCTCCCCAAGGGACCAAACTCCTGCTCTCACCTAAACCCATCCATAATCACCCACTACTTTTGTCTTAGTGCCCATAAAATCACAAGCAAGACTATTACAGAACAGGTTTGTTAACAATGGGGTTCAATTTTAGCAAGGCTCCTCTACCTACATTATTCCAGATGCTTGCCAGCAGCAAAAGAAGTGTCAAGCAATCTGCAGGTGACCAGAAAGACTCGATTATTATCTCTCTTCTTACTTTTCCCCCATAGCCATAGCTCTTTTCTACACAGCCTCCCCATGGCAGGAAGCAGATGATTTACGCCTGCTTCGTGCGGAGTTCTCGGCACACGCTGCATCGCTGTGCAGTTATCAGCGGGTTTTCCTAATGGACACACACGCGGAGGAGCGGAGGTGGATGCCGCGTGTTTGACATCTCCATGCTCAGCCTAGTTTCGGCCTGCTCTGTCATCCTGTGCTTTATCGCTACTGACCCAGACCCTGGGGGTTCCGGTGGGCACAGCTCCGCCTGCAGCCAGCTCCCTGCGAGCCGAGAGGGGATCCCATGGCTGGTCCGAGGGGTCCCTCTGGTGATGGGAAGCGGCGTTCCTTGCTGAACGCTGCCCACGGCGGGTTTGTGTCCCGGGGAGCCGGCCCCAGCACCCTGCCTTCTGGATGCCCACCCGAGTGAGCAGCCTCCTCTGGGTGCCCCCGGAGCATCCCAGCGGGGCGGAATATCACAGAACCGCTGAATGGTTTGGGTTGGAAGGGACCTTAAAGCTCCCGCAGTTCCTGCCACAGGTAAGGACACCTCCCACTAGAGCGGGTTGCTCCGAGCCCTGTCCAACCTGGCCTTGAACACTGCCAGGGATGGGGCAGTTACAGCTCCTCCGGGCACCCTGTGCCAGCGCCTCACTGCCCTAACACGGAAGAGCTTCTGCCTGAGATCTCATCCCAACCTCCTCTCTTTCAGTTCAAGGTCATTCCACCTTGCGCTGCCACTGCATGCCCTCAGAAAAGGTCTCTCACCAGCTTTCTTGTGCCTTTAGGCGCTGAATCTGCTCTGAGATCTCCCTGGAGCCTTCTCTTCTCCAGGCTGAACAAGCCCAGCTCTCTCAGCCTGTCTCCATAGCAGAGGCGCTCCAGCTCTCAGAGCATCTTTGTGGCCTCCTCTGGGCAAACTCCAACAGCTCCATGTCCCTCTTGTATTGTGGGTCTCAGACCCGAATGCAATACTGCAGGTGGAGTCTCATGAGAGCAGTGCACCAGAATCATTTCCCTTGACCTACTGGTCACGCTCCTTTTGATGCAGTCCAAGGTATGGTTGGCCTCATGGGCTGCAAGAGCACACTGCCAGCTCATGTTCAGTTTCTCATAGACCAACACCCCCAAGTCCTTCTCCTCAGGGCTGCTCTGGATCCCTTCTCTGTCCAACCTGTAGCAGTGTCTGGGATTGCTCTGACCCAGGTGTAGGACCTTGCACTTGGCATGGTTAAACTTCATAAGGTTGGCATTGGTCACCTCTCAAGCCTGTCAAGGTCCCTCTGTTTGGCATCCCTTCCCTCCAGCATATCAACCACGTCAACGGAGACCTGTGGGATCTGGTCCCATGGTGGTGTGGGGTCCACTGGGTCAGGCAGCATTCACCAGGCTGATGCTAGTAAACCCCACACCAGGGGATGTAGGATTACTTGGCCCTATAGCAGTGCCATTCTTGGTGTGTCCCCACAGAATCCTTCTCTCTCTTCCACCTCAGATAAGGGATGGGGAAGCAGGTCACATCCTAAAGGCAAAATGAGGTGTTGCCTACACTCAAGTTTCTCAGGCTGCAGATGTCTTTCAACAGTTAGAACTTTCAAGGACAAGAAATGCTATTTCCCCCTGGGCTTAAGGGAATGAATCATCTCTCCACACAACACGGAAAGCAGGGGCACAATCACATATCCCAAACTCACACACATGCAGCATTTTGTGAAGAAAAGAGAGTGGGGGAAGAATGGATGATGTCAGTGCAGTGGGCAGGAGATGGACCAAAGGTGATACTCTGATCACTGCAGTTCAGCAGCTCATACCAAACGAACTGGCTTCAAATACGTTTCCCACAAATCACCTACAGCGCACTCCCACTGCTGTAGCCCAAAATAGCAAAATCTTTAGAAACTGAAATACAGCCACGATTTACATTTCCAAATCAGTAGATTGAAGGCATGGCTGATTCACCATCTCTAATGACCTGTCAAACCTGTGCGAAGGAGGTCAGATCCAAGGAGGATTTTCTTGGCCCTCCTGGGGCTCAGAGGAGGCTGCAGAACTCTGCAAAGTGAAAAATAATGTGATGCTGGTCCCAGTCCTCTTTTCACATTCATTTAGCCAGGCGTGATGCTCTCAACAGTGGTAGCAATGTATTACTTTAAAACAGGTGTTATTTAGCAGAGGGCCATGTCTGCTTTGTTCCCTAAAGAGCCTTTAAAAAAAGCATGCTGTCAGACCTTCCTATTTGGGTGTCGTAGTTTGAGGCCCCTCAAACAGTTCTGTGC
>JASSUY010042337.1:0-31412 GCA_032466535.1 Forpus xanthops
CAGTTTAGACTGAGGTCGTCTCCTGTTGCTCTTGCTGAACATATGTATGTGATCAGGAAGTTGATCTTTTCTAGAAGAAAAGCTGGAATTTCTTCTTTTGTTAAGATTATTGGTATACAAACCCTGCTGCATAGTATAGTAATATTAAACAATATCAGATATAATCTGCTTCAAGAGGAAAAAACAAAGGACTGAACTGTGTCTAAAACTGTAGTTAGCAAACAGAAAATAAAGAAAAATATTGTTATTCTTTCTCAGGGTCCTGCCCAGACATATGTAAAGTCTGGAATCATAATTGGGTTTTGTTTCAAAGCCTACGAATAATCAGTGTCAAAACTCTGGGACAAAGTGTAAAATTGAAGGTTTTCCTTGTAGTTCTCTTTTTCTACAAGTTTTACCTTGAATCAGGTCCTGCTACTCCAAACACTAGCAGGACAAGAGTTTCAGAAGAATTTTTCCACATCAGTTCCTTAAGCTACATGAAAAGCGTTGCACAGAACTCAAATTGTCATCTTGCTTCTTTGCACATCCAAATGTCCTAAAAGAAAGCAAGAAGATGGACTGGACTAACTGCTCAACTGAGATCAAATCTTGGCAAACAGTTGTCCATCTTTTTTGATCTAGCATTACCAGAGGATCTGAAGAGGCAGTGTTTGGACAGAGTCTGGTGTTTCCTTCATTCTTTTTCACAGCTGCCTCAGTGAAAGCTATATGAAATTCTGGTCAACCAGAAAGAGAAATCCAAACTAGAACAGACATAAAGCACATGCATTAGGATGACCAAGGGACCAGAAAACCCACTGAGGGAAGACAAAATAATGGGTATGTTTAGCTTAGCCAAGTATGAAGAGACTTAAAGTACATTATGCACATTGGAGTGTAATATTAAACAAGAGTGTAATATTAAACAAGAATGTGGAATGCTGGAAACAGAATGACCATACGAAATTTAAAAGAAAGGTTCAAGCCTTAAGAGAAAAAGGGTTTTCTTCTGAAACAACCTGACAGGACTAGCGATGGGAGCAACAACTGCAAAAAACCTACAGCAACAAACAAAACCAGACCAAACACCTTCTGGATTTTAAAGTGTAGTTTATGACTAGGTCATTAAAATGCCTTTAATAGTAGAAGACTGCTTTCGCCAGACCTGATTTAATCTGCTGCATTGTTCTCCACTGACCCAAAGGAAAATGTTTTTCACAGACTGGAAGAAACCACAACATGAACAGCTGCTCTCACTGTAGTCAGAAAGTCTACCTGGCATGACCAGTGCTATGGAAGAAAAGTTCTGGAGACGCTGGGGGACTGTTAAGCCACCAGATCAGGCAAGGTGTGCATATATGCTCAGATATCAGTACCAATCAAGACATCTAAAGCACCCTCCCTCAGTCAAATCTCTGACTGGTAGCTTATAGGCTTCATGGCATTTTTGAGAAGCAACAAGCAATTCCTATCACTTAACATTTCATCAAATGAAGAGAGACTTTTTTCTAAGGGATATACTTTTAAAGTGCTGGTTGGGTATAATTGTCTGTACATCAGAGGCAGGAATTTGTTAGGATAGACAATGGCAAACTAATTCTGGTAGCAAGGAAAAGCAAAGGCCCTTTAAACAGGACTTTCATGAGAAGATTTAATACAGCAGTCAATAAAGATGGAGGAAAATATAGCAAAACAGACAATAAATTTTAATTGTAAGCATGTATAAACTTGAGGTCTTCTACTGTGCTCTAAAAATCTCCCAGCAAATTTACATTTTTACTGACTAGGAGGGATGAGTCTTAGAGAATAATCAGGGTTACATGAGATCCAGCTTCCCAGGAAAGTGTGTGACAGAGATTTTAAGTTATTGCAGAGGAGAAAGGTACAAGGGGAAGGTTGCTTTTCTACAAATATTGTATCTTACTCCCTGCATAATCTTTCATTACTAATCACTCACCTCATTAGGTAATTAGGCAAGGTAGAACGAGTATCACCCTATGAATTATTAAATAAGAGTGTCTAATATTAATACATTTTAAAAATTATGGACATTTTTTCAAAACACATTTGCTGAAGCATCCTGGGCATTCAAAAGTATGTTTTTCCATTCTCTTCTTTCTCTTGTGTTCTGAATACAGAAGTTACAGATTTTTCAGTTCCAAGCAGAGGCATTTCCAGCTTCTGAATCAACCAGGTTTCCTATTCTTTACTCATTGTCTCCTTACTGTTCTGTTTTCACACTTACGATTCCGTTTTGGAACTTAATCTTTGCACTTAATGCGTCTACACTGCAGGGAGTGCTTACTATGTTTATCATACAACTGGAATCAAAGATTATAAGGGTAAATGCCTGTAAAGGACATGCTAGAATTTAAATGTTGACTGTCCTATTATTGTGTGCTGCCTTACTTAGGTCTCTTAATAATAACTGTTGTAACAATGTGAAAGTGTCTCCTAAATAGCCATAGAATGCTCCCACTTAGAGGCCTCTTTAAAATAGTTTAACAGCTCCAAAGTCTAATAGATTCAGTAGAATACAAATACATGCCTGAATATTTTGGTGAAGAATGAAGCTGAAAATGGATATTCAGTGGATGCAAACATGCATGAATTAAGCCAGAAGAAAATAGTTTTAGTTGTCAGAAAGACAGCAGAAACCTAACCCAAATCCTGGTCTGCAAAAGTTTAGGGTTTGCTTTTAGTGGTAAATGTTCAGTATTCAAGGCCAGGTTGGACAGAGCCTTGGGCAACATGGTCTAGGGTGAGGCTTCCCTGCCCATGGCAGGAGGCTGGAACTAGTTGATCTTAAGATCCTTTCCAACCCTAACTATTCTGAGTCTACAATAAAGCTGGGAGATGTAAGCTATCTTCTGACTAAGTCTAATGAGTTGGACGGGCTCGTGTAGAATAATTTGCAATTAAGATTTTTCATTCTCATCTTAATGAGGCCACTTGCCCTAAGAAGTACTTCTACTGAAATACAAAACATTTGTTTTGAAAAATAACGTAACCTTTTGCAATTTTTTTTTATGAATTGATAGATGAATTAAATGTTTATAAAACATATTCAGGCATGATATAAACAAATTAAGACATTTAGAGTAAGACTGAGAACTGGGACATACCATACAAAAAAATCAAACACAAAACTTTTTCAAGTTTCACTTTTCCTCACAATTCAACATAATTAAATCCTGCAAGACTTACCAGGTGGCAGTCTACTGGGTGTTGCCATCTGCCACTTGCTAAAGTATTTCAATAGAAGTACCTCAGGAAAGATTTTTCAATAAGTTTTCATGGAATTGTAACATGAGCACATCTGGACATACTCCCATCAGCAAAACTTATTTTAGTTTGTTAAAAGATGTAATGGGTTGCACACATAAATTTTAACGATGCCTTTAATTTTGGACTTTACAGTTAGGGCTCTCATGCTTCCATGGTCCTCCAATCAAAATAATGTAAATTCTCTTTTTTTTGTCTGAGAGAGGCAGCAGTAGCTGAAATCTGATATTCACAAGTCTGACCACAAGAAAGACATTGGGAACATTGAGTATTTTGTTTGCTAAAAAGCATAAAGCAGACCAAAATTAAATTATAAAAATGCATTTATAATCATACTGGTTTTGTCAAAAAAATAGATTTCTTGCCTTGGTCTCAGATTGAAATTAAAAAAAAGACTGAAGCTTTGTTCTCTAAAATTGAAAAATCTATCTGAAGTTTACAGAAAGGGCATCTAAAACAGCATAAGAAAAAGAAACATTTTGCTGCTGAAAAGTAACAGTCAGTAATTTCTTCTACATGCACAACAGGCTCTGCATTTTTCATTTGTTGTCCTGAACTGCTCATGCATGCATTTACATCTGTTTGAGGAGGATGGGAGGCCATGACCTTGCACAGGAAAGAATCTCTAGTAGATACTTGGTAACATCTGGGACATGTCAGCTAAGGCTTTGTCCTTGCGTACAGCATTTCCACCACCTTTTGGGTCCCAAACTGTGCCAATCCTTTGGGTACTGTCCCCTTGCTCTAGCAATCATCATCTCCTTCTTATTTCTGCTAACACCACCGCCACTGCTGACAGATTGTTGATGTTAGCAGAAAATCCAGCAGATTTCCAGACATTTAGGAAACACAAGCAAATAGCCAGGACATACTTTCCTGCCAGTTTTGGCATCTGCACATATCCTTTTCCTGTATTTCCCAGGATCCCAATGGCTGGGGTCCTTTTAGGCACAAGACAACATCTTTTACTTTTACAGACTTTTTTTACTTTTTTTCTATATTCTTCTCTCTCTTCCAACTGCCATCTCCCCAGCCCCACTGTGAATTAATAATATGAACTAGAGGCGTTCTCACCTTCGGTTTTCATTCTCCTTGCAGCCAGAACATAACTGACTAGGAAGCAGAAATGCTTATGCAGCCTGCACTCGGAAAAGGAGAAAGTAGCCAGGTCAGCTACCCAGCAGCCAGAATTTGAAGGAGCAGCTAGCCATGAGGAGAAAAAACAAATTAACCAAACACACGGAACCTGTACCTCTACTGCCTCTCCCTGCACCCCCCAAGAAAGAAAGAAATGGCTTTTCAGTGGCAAGCTAGAGTTATTATCCACTCAGTCCTCCAAGCCTGCACATTTCTCTACCTATTTAGAATTATAAAGCAATTCTAGGAAAACAATAAACAATTATTTTCTCTTTCTTTCCTTCATTTTGTCCTGACAACTCCGACGGTCCTAAGAGACACTGCTGCTCTAATGGTCAGAATCCAGCGCTTAAGTTTTACCCACTTCAATCTGCAGTGAAACAAGCAGAGTCCATGTACAAGTTGACAAGCTGTGTATCTCAGAATAGGGTACTTATTTTAAGTAATTGACCTGAGTTTAGAGTAGTCCTTCAGGAAAATCTCAGTTCTAGGTTTTTTTTCTTAGGACTGAACATATTTCAGTCTTCAGCATGCCCATGCAAACACTTGTAAGTATGCTTGCGGTTTTCTCAGCCTACACTGCTGAAGGTTTTTACTCCAGCTGGTGGAAATAGGGGAAACATGATGGAGAGGAGAATAGAAGATGGATGAGTATATATAAACAGGAGAGAAAGGATATTTTTTGAAGTGCAAATCAGATTTTCTGTAACCCTTCCTTAAAGGCAAAATATTAACTGGAGCAAAACTGCTTCCTGGTGGTTAGGACACTTACTTTGGGGTAGATAAAAGTGTACTCTAATCTAAATTCAGTGACTCAATAGTAATTCAAATGTCTGCATTTCATGTGAATGAGACAAAATTCAAGGTTAAGCATTATGCAAATTAAAGACAGAGGACAATATACATTACAAAATTTTTCTTTGTCATAAGATAAAGGTGACATTTGCCTACTTGGGTGGTTTTGAGCAAACCAAATATGTATCTTCAGGGAAAAAAATGAGTTTCTATGGCATTTAGATGCTTCAGAGAAGCGCTGGCAGCTGCACAGCGGTTTTGAGAATCATCTTTTCAAATTAGAGAGATACCTAACACAGAAGTTTGGGAGAGCTTAACTTGGTCTCCATGCATGGATCACATTTTTTCTCATCTTTTCTCTTTGACACAGCTTCTTTTTCCTTTCTCCCACATCTGGAGCTGGTTTGGAAGCAGAAACTGGACTATGGCTCCACTGCTATCAGAAACTTCTGAGAACATCTGCTGTGAGAACAACTGGCTAGGGTTGTTCTACTCTTATTTTTTATACCTATGAAAGGTCATCATTATTCATAGATATCCTGTTTTCCAATCAAGAAACCATGAAACAAAGATTATTCAACATGACATGAACAACTTGGCTTCCTCACATTGTAAGACAGGAATCTGTGTTCTAAACCTAGATCTCCCATATGTTTGAGAACTGGAATTTTCTCACTAAGCCAATCTTCATTCTACAACAACAAATAATATTCCTGAAAAAAACAAAAACAAAAACAAAACAAAACCCACAACACCAAAAAAACCCAACCAAAAAAATTTAAAAAAATCCAACTATCTGAAGTGAAGCTGGACAAAAATAAATCTATTATTGTACAGTGTGTGCAGGGAAGTGTAAGAAAGAAATGTTTTATTGCTTCATTTGTGATAGGCAAAGAAAACTAAGGTGAAATCAAACTGCCAAGAATTAAAATTAACCCTCTTAAAGGATGATTGTATGTATCCTTTATAATGTGAACATCTAAACAGGATTTCACCTTCTTTGTGTAAAAAGAAGAGAGGAACAAAACCAGCAAACCACCTATTTAAAGATTGCTTTTACGTAAATATATCAACATGTGCACTCATGCACAAGAACATACATTGAGCAACAGCACACCTATGCCTGTCACATAGGCACAGATGATGTCATTATTATCGATCTACACTTAAAATGCATTTTCCATTAATACATAGAAGCTTCCTCAGGACTGACAATTGCAACATAGCCCTTTCAATAACACTCCAGTTGCTTCTAAAAGTTTTCAAGAAGCCAGGCGTTGCAAGAAATCATGTTGACAAATTCTCATTTCTGAAAATTCTGTCTATACTTAACGGCTATCTTATGAAATTTAAAGAAGCAAAGATGTGTCTGGTTAAAGCAGTATTCTTTACACTCTTACATAAGTTTTATTTATATCCCTTTGTATAGATCTCATAGGATTTATTTCTTTAATCTTCAGTGTGTTGGAGGCTTTAATTAGGATTCAAGAGAAGATTGTCTAAATCCCAGTAAATATGGCAATAGCAAGCTGTGACATCTTACTGCTTTTTGATATTCATCAATTTGCTTTTCTATATTTCAAGCCAACAACTGTAGCTGGCAAAAAAAAAAAAAAAAAAAGAAGATTGAAGTCAGGAGAATTATTGTAAACATAAATGTTATGCCATATTATGTCAATTTGCATGGCAAAAAGGATAAAGAAACTATTATAAAGTCAGGAGTGGGGCTCAATAACTATTGAAAAATTTTATCTCTAAATATTAATTATTTTTTTAAAATTAATCCATAGAGTTTCATATCATTTCCAAGTATGCTTCCCATTAATATTATTCTAGCAATGTAATTAGCTGCAGGTTAGAAACCCTTTGTAGATCTAGGTTTGTTTTCTATTCAAGGCCTGAATAAATAAATTGTACTGTGTGAAATATTCATGGGAAGGCTTTTAATATTCTATTATAAAATTCAGAGTTTGCAATTCTGAATAGTCATAGAGGAAATCTATATCTCAATCTTTTATTGTTATGTCAATCACTCCATATCATTCAACCTACATAAATATAGTGAACAGAGAGGGCTGAACTGCAAAAGCATAACACCCAGGAAAGTCACTAACGATGTATCTGCCTACAGATAAATATATATATATATTTTTACTTTTTTTTTTTTTTTTCTGTCAGAGGAACCAGCTATCACACAGGTTCTGAGTGAACTCCATGAAAGTACACAAAGACCTACTCACCTGGGCAAAGTAGACTTCACTGCTTGACACCAGCTCTAACCAACTACCCGATTCCATTAAAAGCTACATAATAAGATAACAAGTGGGAAGCATCTATTTCCCTCTGGTGACTACCATGAGGTCTAACTAATTAGGGTCGCTAAGCTGTGATAATCACCGTCATTACAAGCACTAAATTCTCTTAATATTTTTACTGGCTAGTTTCAGTGGCTTTCTGATCTGTTGAAAGCATTATTCTCTAGTGCCAAGCTAACTGCAAAGACAGGAAACAGGATACTGAAAATAAAGGGCTGAGGAAGACAAATTAGCTCTGTATCATAAAAGCAGGTGTTAAGACTCCACTGCTAAAATGCTTAGATTTGTATCTTCTATATTTCTCAGTTCCTCATCTGTAGCACAGTGACAATACACTTCTCTACCTTTCAGGAAACTTGTGATTATAAATATTGTAAAGAGAGTAAAATCAAATATTTTAAAGAGGCAAGAAAATCTTCACTGCTAACTAGAAGGAGAGAAATAATAACAACTCATTCTCCGTTGACAAGCCTGTCTGCTTTTCTTAAATTAAAAGCCCTTTCAATCTTCAGTTATTAGAATGATCTTCAAGAGGATGACACAAGAAGACATTTTCCTTTTTGCTATATTTTCATTATGATGAGTTCAATCTGAAAAGGCATTCTAGCCCTGCTCCTCAAAGGTATTGAGATGGAAAATTCATTCTGAATCAGCCAGAGCTTCCTTTATAGATCCATGTCCAAGGTATTTTTTAGACATGCCCAGCAGAAAAGGAACTTAACAATTAGTGATAACTTACTCATCTAACAGGAATACAATGAAAACAAGAAAATGTTAGTGTCATGGGCTCAGCAGCAGCAGTCATTTTTCTCCTTCGTAGTAGCTGGTGCAGCACTATATTTTGATTTTGGGCCTGCAAACAGCGCTGATAACACCAGTGCTTATAGTTATGGCTTAGAATGTTTAGGCTGGCAGAGGACTTTCTGGGCCTCATGCTCTGCCAGGGAAGAGAGGAAGCCAGGAGGAAGCTGGGAGGAAGCAGAGACAGGGCACCTGACCCAAACTGACCAAAGAGGTATTCAATACCACAGCACATCATGCCCAGGATGGTAAAATGGAGAGCAGAGACCCGGAAATGTGGGGGTGCACTGCATGGTCGGGCTGGGCAGGTGGTGAGCAGTTGCATTCTCTTTCATTATATTTTCTCTTGTCATTATTATTACTGGTGGTAGCAGTAGTGATTTATGTTACACCTTAGTTACTAAACCGTTCTTATCTCAACCTGTGGGAGTTGCATTCTTTTGATTCTCCTCCCAGTCCCCCAGGACTGGGGGAAGAAAGCGGAGGAAGTGAGTGAGCGAACTGCCTGAGAAGCTTAAACCATGAAAGTTAGCCATTTTGCAACATGATTAGATTCACTGGTATATTTGTTTAAATGATGCAAAATTTCATATTTACCAGGTTGACTTATAGCCATGCTTTCATGGCTTACTGTAACATCAGATATGTAATGCTCTTAAAACTTTCGTCAAAGCCTGTACTGGAAATGGAAAGACCAAGTGATTTCCCCAAGGTCACAGGTCAGTGCTTGCACTTTGAGTTCTTACATGACAAGATTTTTTCAAAAAGCAAGATACAGCAGTTTTCTTGAAAAGCATATTATTTCCCCAATTTAGTAATAACATGTCAGAAATCATGATCAAAGGAAATAATTTAACCTAATTAAAAAAAAATGGTTGAAGAAAACAAAGGTGAAATGCTACTCAGGAATTGTGTAGTATGGCATTGAGGACACAAGAAGGGAGAAGAGTACTGGAACACAGAAATCAGGGTGGTACCTACTTCTGGAAGAGAGACAGGAAGAGCCTAGAAGAAGGGTGAGATCACACATTCTCCTACCAGTAATGTTCACACCTCAGGCAGAAAGAGGATAAGACCTACATCTGTGTATAAGTCTAATCTTAATGGAAAGAATAAAAAGATGCTGTTTTTTCCCTACTTAAATTTCCAGCACCCTCTCAGCAAAAGCACCTGAGATCTACAGGATTTTAAGATTTTGTATTCCTACTTTCGCTCAATTGCCCTGTCTATTAATTTCAAGTCCTAGAGGTAATTTCATCATCTGGCAATTACATTTCTTTTTCAGAAGATTTCTGAAATATTTTCTCTCCTCTGGAGCTGCCAGCGCAGCAGGCTTCAAGGGAAAAGGTGAGTACTTCTGAACCTCTCCAGAATAAGAACAAATACAGCTTGTCTAAAAAAAAAAGGCAAAAAGAAAACTTCAAAAAGAAAAAATAAAGGCAAAATAAATTAATAAAATTATTTGCATATTTTACAAAACTTCACAAATCATTCAAAAGTTTCTGCACTCACAAGGAGCTCTAATTCATCCAAAGCATTTTTTTTCAAGTTCACTTAAATTTATAGGTTTTAACTTTACACCAATTTTCTCTAGGCTTCTGGCAAGTTTACTGCCTTACACATTTTAAAAGGGGCTTTCTGTGCTTTTGAGGCCTTTCCCTCTTCCGTGGCTCAAAGAGAATCAGGAATACCAATATTTCCAAGTTTTTCTCAGAGGTTTCCTTATCTTGACAGGGATAATAGATTGCCCTCACAGGTCAACTTCATTCTTACCTACAGTTTAGGAACTCTGAAGTCTGAAGATAATAAGAAAAAGAAAAACAGCACTCTTTAAGCCTGTGGTATCACACAGAAATCACAGTTTCATGTTCAGACATAACTAGGTCATTTTCTTCCAAAAGAAAGATAGGTTCAGAATACTGTACTTTCCAAAGTAAGCCCACTGCTTTATTCACTAGTAAATGCACTTTTTGTTTTATTACTGGCAGTCACAAGGCCAAAAGATTTCAGAAATGACCAAGCACTGATGCGTTAGGAGAAAACACAGGATGGCCTCCTTATTTGGTCCAAATGCAAAAGGTCTGCTTTGAAATGGTACTACTTTTACAACTTCTTCAATAAAGGAAATTGAAACCAACTTGTAATATACCCATTAGATTTACTAGCAATTCCTGCCCTCAATTACTTCCTTTCAATCTCAGTGAAGTCAGTTAAATTCCAGCTCACAACATTAAGTCAGTTCTAATGCTAACCAAAGACTTCTGCTTTCAATATTTCAATAATTGATTCTGCATTGGAAAGCTGTCTAAAAATTCCTAAGATCTTTTTTGGCAGCTGTACCTACTGCAGAAAATGACTCTTGACCCTTGTACACATACATAATATGTTTCTATGTGTATGTTGCAAATTCCCTTTGATAGAAAAATTAGTAATATCTATTGGAATATATTTTGTTAAGCTGTTATTAGTAAAGGAATTAAGTCAGTATTGTTAAAAGCAGATAACTGTTTTCAAAGTGCATTTGCTTATTGCCTCTGAACCCATGAGTACATAGTGTCACACACAACCCCTCACAGTCACCTGTGTGGAGGCCAGCCCAGCCCTTTAGTCACAGGGGAGATCTGTGCTGGCACTATTGTGCCTTGCAGGCAGGTGTGCAGAGACCCTCACAGGGTCTCTGGTTTCCTTAGCAGCACAGGCAGCACTGATGCCTCTGACTGGTGCCTCTGACAGTACACAGCTGCCACTGACACCTCAGATGTGGTCTGAGTTACACAATCCTTCACTGACACAAGCATGGCCAGGTGGCCCTATGCATGCCTGCAAGGCTCCAGGTCATTCATTTCTTGAAGATGCAACAGGATGACAAATCTCCAGAGCTTGTCAGCATTTGGAAATTTTTCGCACATTTTCTCTCAACACGTTCCTCTCTTCAGCATGCTCTGTTCTCACCCGTGTGTGTAAATAGGACCCATTCATGTCTGCTTACACAGAAAGAATCTTTATGACACATGGGTAGGTGTTTGAGTCCAGGCTTCAGCTTACTCTCTTCTCCCCCACAGAACGATACCATAAAATAAGTTGTGTCTCTGCTGGTCTCTTTTAATATATTGAAAGAGATAGCACACCTAACAGGGATTAAGTATGCTTTTGGGTTTGGAGAGTGAGGGCGCAAGATTGCAAGACACATTACATTACCCTTATTCACTTCTGAAAGAAATGTCAGTGAGCAGATACCAAAGCATTGTTGGCAAGTACTGTAAAAGACGCAAAAGTCTCTTGTATTACATACAGAGCCAACTGCACTGTTTATGATTAAGAAAAACTGTGTCCAATCCCCAGCTGCTGTTTGACATAGTTGCCAAAATGGAGTATCCGGTCCACTGAAAAACAAATATTGCCGATAGATCCCTATACATCAGTCTGATATTACTGCCCTGAAAATTGTGGAGTCAATAATGTGAAATGAGGAAAAGTACTTGGCTGAAACCAAAGTACAATGCTTTTACTTGGGAGAAGATGTGAGAAATGACCATAACTCCTTTCTTTAATCTGACTGCACCTAGCTGCTTGCTATAGTCATAGCCAAGCTGGGTCCTCAGGCTTTTCCTTCTCTCTCCTCCCCATCCATGTATCTTGTAGAGTTTCATATCCAGAGAAGTGGACTGGAGAATGAGCAATGAAATGAGTAATGTAATTTGGTGCTTATTGTCCCAGAAGAGACAGCATGATGTTGGCTTCTTTCATGTCAACAGTAAACAAAATTCAATTACTGTTTGGATATAATCAATTATTGCCAAACTACCTTCCAAGTCTATTTGTTCTGTTGGCATGAAAAGAGCAACTCTTCCAGAAAGGATGTCAAGTATTCCCGTGGTAAAGAACAAAGGCAGAAAGAGGAGAAACAGAACATTAGGAAGAGGTATTAAATGGCAGAAAGGCCATTTTGGGTCACAGTTTTGCTGTATAAAGTCTGAAGTGTGACAAGGAAAGTGTTGTCAGAGCAGATCCCAGATGGAGCTGAAAAGGCTATCAGTTGTGCTTTGAAGGCTTTCCACAGTGCCCAGGGAAAATAATGCCTTGCAGCTGGTCAGAAGACAAATCACTTCAATGTTCAGCATAAAAATGTCACTGATATTCTATCATTGCTACCACAATTTATGCACTGCCTAAATTTCTCTGAGCCTTTTCAATTAAACCAGAGAAGGAGAGACAGCTGTCTGTGGAAATAAGCATTTGTGTGTCCTGATGTTTTTTAGAATCTCTTTCTCTATTCAGTATCAGAGGGCTACTCTACTTACTATGCAAATATGTTTAATCTGTGTTTTTCAATTGACATGAAGTAGAAAATATCCAGTAAAGATATGATTATATATGGTTATATTTCAGCAGTATTGCAAACATTGACTGCCACGTAGCTTCTGAACCCTGGAAGTCTGAGGTAATATTTTGTTGTAGGAATGATTCAAGAAAATAGTGAAAGTCCAAAAAAGATGGGGGAAATACAGGTGCTTATCACTTTTGAGAACAGGGAAGGGTTTGAATTATAAATTATTTGAAGGTAATAAAGCCTGGAATACATAGGCATATCTATACTGTCACATCATTATATGTAAGTGTGTCATACTAGAAGTTCTCAATTTTGAAAACTTTTTTGAAACTTACTGGAGTTGATAGTTGTATTTTCTGTTTGCATACTGAGGATTACTGCATACAAAAATTGTAGGTATATGAACATATTACTTTATCTGGCTTCAACGTATATGGTATGTGAATTTTAGAAAATGACATGGGTTATAACTTTAAACTGGGAAAAAAATAATTTATTGTACGGAATTTCTGCAAGTGGAAGTAGACAGTACTGCCTCCACTTGCTACTTCCCACTGTCCTGAAAGAGGTTTTTCCTGATTACTTTACCAATTGCTTATGTTAGGCAATTATTGGGAAAATACTAATGGTGCCATGCCTTGAACAGTCACTGATGCAGTGATACCAGGTCAAATGATCCATCAAGTCCAGGATTTTCCCTTGAAAGCCAAAGGCATCCTGCCCATCCTCCCAGCTGCAGAAGCAGGTTTGACACTTGTGGTGTGGCCATAATAGAAAATTCATTAATTTTCCTGATATAGATTGTAGTGATCAAGTACCCTTAACTGTGTGATTAGTAAACTTCTATTTTCTCTTTTGTTGTTTTTTGACCCTCCTTTTCACCACAGTATTATTTCCCTTTTTCCACCCCATCCCCAAAGAAACAACCTGCTGACAATTCCTTTATCCCCACCAGTCCCAGTTTCAGAATGCATGTTACCTCAGCACTGTTTGCCCTGTGTGTTATCACTGATAACCTTTACACTAGGCATTGCTGGACTTTTGAGGATTTTAATCCCCAGAAAATTACTGGGCCCCTGTTTCTGGAAGTTTTACCTCCTCTCCTATAACTCCTCCTTAAACTCCTGTGAACACAGCCTCATGGCACTACCTGCAATAGTTTCAGCTCTTCAAAATGCTGCAGACACATCCAGTGGTTTCTCACATTGTGTCCAGTGATTTTCCACATTCATTCAGTTATCTCAACTACCCAGTCAGTGGTGTAATCATTTATTTGTAGGGCCAATGTCTTGAAACAGCAGGTACAAAATTATTATCTCTGAGCAATACATAATCTATACTGTGTTATATACTGCATAACATCTTTCTGTCTGCAGAGGATTTTAAACAACTCCAGTACTTGGAGCATCTTAAACTCCTCCAGTATTTGCAACAGTCAACACCAGTTTGTATTCTTGTTTTATTGCCACTAAACTTCTAGGTTGGGATCCAAGTCAGCTAAAAGAAAACAAAGGCTAAATTAGAATATAGGGGCTACTGAGTGTTTATTCAATTGTACTTAAGTATATCTTTGTCCACTGATGCTACTATTAGTACAGTATATGAGTTAATTACATTCACATAAGGCAGTAAGGAAACAAGCTAATGTTCTAACAAAGCAATCACTTTTAGGGAAATGTTTCAGTAAAACAGACTCCACTGTAAATCTTGTAATAGTGAAATAATTCCATTTTTACTGCCTTGCTTTGCAAAAGAAAACAGCAGTGTATGATAAAGTAACACATTTACCAAAGTAACAGAACAGCCATGCTGAGCCAGACTAAAAAGCTGTTCAGCCCAGTTTTTTAGTAGTAGACAAATGATAGCTGCTTTTGCAAAATAAGTATGAAAACAACACATGACAAATCCAGTGCACTGTCCTCATTTTCAACAATTTAAAGCTTAGGTACTTCCTGGCTCCAAGCTTGTATCTGTGTTGCTGTGTATGTTTATATCAATAGGCATTGATGGATTATTTTTTTTTCTCTATGAGCCAGCTCTTTAGAGGGATCAAATACTACCTCCATTACAGCCCATGCATAACATGGTAATGTCATTTTTCCAAACTTCTTCAGAGAGTAAAGTGATTCTGAAATGATGACATTTAGTAAATGAATCAAGAAAAAATGTAGAGTATTTTACATAAAGTAAGTAATTTTAAAAGAAAGGCCTTAGAGCAATACTATCCATCAGGAAATAGGAGTTTTTTCAATTGCCCTTTTTTTCTCCTAAACCTTTGTTTGCTGAATTTTTAGTTGCATAGATGATTACACACAATGTATGCTCCTTACACGATATAATATTAACTTTTTTTCATTGTCCTTATTAATGCAACCTATTATGTCAGGAAGAGAAAAAAAGATTATGCATTCAATATTATTTTTATAACTATTACAATGATAGTAGTAATTCCCTCTCAACCCAAGAATGTATTGAGAATAATCACAAAAGGAAAAATATTTCTCCCTGAGATTTCAGATTATAAACCAAATATGCTCATAAATAACAGAAGAAAACAGATCCTTTAATAGCATTGAAAAGAGAAACAGAAAATAATTGAACAGGAGATACCAGGCTCCACCTTGGTGACAGAGATACAATGCCACAACTTTTGTGTCAATGATCATTATATAGAGCCATCTCCCCTGACCTCCTACACAAAGTTACAGAGAGATGATGAAATAATGTTATTAAGCTTACAAAGGCAACCATTCAGATATTTAGAATACTATGGTGAGTTTTACTTCACCTGCACATGCTATTTTTCAAAAATAATAATAATAAAAAACCTCTAGAGATGAATCAGAGCTAAATAGGGAGATAATGGATATCTGTAGGATCCTTAACTGTTTCTCACAAAAAGATAACCATGCAATTGGAGGGATTGGGGCCTGTACTGTGGTGATAGGAAAGATCTCTTTATAATTAAGGCAGCTGAATAGTTCTTGCTAAACTTTTAACAGGTAGATAGTAACTATCGAGTTCTCTTCTCAGGAATTTTGACTTGAAAATAGGATCCAAAGTGCTTGGCTGTCACAATGATGACAAAGTCAAAGGTAGCCCTGTTTTGTGTGAAGAACTCTGAAAAGTCAAATCCTATTTGGTATTTTAGAGGACTTGCTTAGAAAAGAGCTTGATGTTCCCTGAGCACAGCAGCAATGCTGGTTAATTGAGATCCCTGACCTACCCTCTCTCTGAATGTTTGATACCTCCCCCAGAACACATTTTACTGCCCACTCAGTAAAGCTGATTCAGCTGTGTGTGTGGATTTATGATGTGAGCCAGATCAGTGTAATCATTGGTATTAAAAAATAATAATACCTTTTTCAGGGTATTCAGCATTTTCTGTTTGTTTCTCACCCTCTTAATTCCCATCAGCTGACTTGCAGTACAGCCTTCACAAGTAGCTGAGGGTGTGACAAATTCATCTGGGAGCTAGGGATGACTGATTGCACTGGACAGGGGTGCAAACTGGTGCAATAGTTAAACCACTAGAGAAACAGCACAGCGCGGTGACACCTCACAGCCTGGAACTGGCAGGGTTGGTATCAACACTGAAGCCAATTAGCCCTGCAGGGCTATGAGCAGTCAGATGTGGAGCTGGGTCAGCTGCTTCTCCACTACACCCACCAGTGCTCACACTTACCACAGAACAGGGCCAAGCCAACTGCACTGACAGCCAACACTGAAAGCATGCATCCTATGGGGTTGAATTTTGTTGTTTTCACTGTCTGCAAGAGCAGCTGTGCTGATGAGCCTGAGTTAGCCTTGGGTCAGCACCCACTGCAGGATGCTCTGCCTGCCATAGTGCTGAACTGGACCCATACTGGCTCTACAGAAGGTCAGTTTACACATATGTATACCCATGTCACTCTTAAACTGCAGCTCAGATAACCCATCTGCGAATAAACGTGAGCAGACAGTTACATGGATCAGGGTTGTGGTTTTTTATTTTGCAACATTTAGTAAGATTGTACAGATGGATGCCATGAAAAACTCAAGAGAAAATTATTAATTCTGTCTTCAGACCATAATTTGCATGCTTTGCTGTAAATATGTATGCAAACATGTAGGCAAACACAGTGGTGCTTTTTTGCTTTTAGTCGTGGTTTAAGGCCCTCAAACAATTCTCTCACTCACTTCCCCCTCTTTCTTCACCCAGTCCTGGGAAGATGGGGAGGAGAATTGAAAGAATGCAACTCCCACAGGTTGAGATAAGAACAGTTTAGTAACTAACGCATAACACAAACCACTACTGCTACCACCAACAATAATAATGACAAGGGAAATACAAGGAAAGAGTGCAACAGCTCACCAAGTATACCCAGCCCCACCACGCAGTGCACACCCTCGTTTCCCAGTCTCTGCTCTCCATTTTACATCCTGGGCATGACATGCTGTGGTATGGAATACCTCTTTGGTCAGTTTGGGTCAGGTGCCCTGTCTCTGCTTCCTCCCAGCTTCCCCTTCTCCCTAGCAGAGCATGAGGCTCAGAAAGTCCTTGGTCAGACAAAATATTACCAAGCAGTAACTAAAACACTGCTGTTATCAGCGCTGTTTGCAGGCCCAAAATCAAAAAAAAACCAGCACTGTACAAGCCACCAAGAAGGAGAAAAATGTCTGCTGCTGCTGAGCTCATGACACTAGTTAATACTCCACCCTGTATCTTGAATGACACAGGCGTCCTATAGAACAAAAAATAGAACTGAAAATGTATTAAGAGTATTAACTTTCCAATTGCATGGGAACAAAACAAAGGAAGTTAATATTAGCAGGCAACCTTAATTGCAGCATCCTCTAACCTTTAAGGCACTACCATGGCAACCATGAAGTTCTTTATATATGTTGCTTTGTATGAGGATGAATGAATTAAATCTTGTTTTCTAAGTACCTTTAGTGAGTGTGCTAGCCTCCACAATAAAAGTTACACTTTCAATCAACATTTACTGAGAGAAAAAACTTCCCACCATGTTGTGGTGGAAGGTTGTGCTTGTGAAGGGCAGCTGTGCTCCACCCTGATTCCAGCTCAGCCCAGCTAGTAATCAATAGATGAATAGCTCAGCATCAGAGGTCCAGAAAGTGACTAAGGTCAGTGAATCCTCATCAAAGTAATATTTTTTTTCCTGGTTATTTGAAGTAGGACCCATGCATCACCCTTAGCCTCCTCCTTTGTACCTTATGTAGCTCCTTAGTTTGGATCCTGGCTTTTGCAGAAGCTGCTCCTGAGTACCATAGTTTACCTTTGACTGACTTGTTATTAAGTATTTTAAACCCTCCTCAGATTACATGTATTTGCTCTTAAGCCTCGCTTACATTTGCTTAGAGAAAATTGTCTATTTGACAGCAGATTTTGCTCTACAATAGGCAGTAAACACTTCTCTTTCCAGTAACTCTTTTCAGTACAGTAGCTAT
Organism: Forpus xanthops; assembly: GCA_032466535.1. Classification (NCBI taxonomy): domain Eukaryota; kingdom Metazoa; phylum Chordata; class Aves; order Psittaciformes; family Psittacidae; genus Forpus; species Forpus xanthops. The sequence continues at coordinate 18,097 of JASSUY010042337.1, forward strand.
ATTTATTTCTATAGCTATAAGAAATATATAAGAATATAGCTTTTATGTCAGATATTATGGGTTAGCTTACTAGGAAGTATGTGCACTTACATATCCTTTCAATTAACCACTGCAAAGCATATAACCAGTGACACCAAGGGATACCTTGTCAATTTTAAATTGCATTTTATTCACAATCATATATAATCATGGTCAGCACCTTGTGACTCTATTTGTTATAGAATTATAGAATCACAGAATCATAGAATAGTTAGAATTCAAAAGGAACTGAAGATCACCTAGTTCCAAACCCCTGCAATCAGCAGGGACACCACACAGTAGACTATGTCACCCAAGACGACATCCAACCTGGCCTTGAACATTACCAGGGATGGATCATTTACCACTTCTTTGGGTAACCTGTTCCAGTGGCTCATTACCCTCACAGTAAAAAAATTCTTTCTTATATCCAACCTGGCCTGAGATATTGGTTTTTTTTAAATATTTTTTTCTTTTTAAGTCTGCTTGAAGTTAATTTAGAATTTTGCTTTGAAAAAATGTACAAGTTACTAAACATGAAAATGGGATGAATCATAGAATCATAGAATGGTTATGGTTGGAAAGGACCTTAAGATCATATAGTTCCAACCCCTCTGCCAGAGTCAGGGGCACTTCATGCCAGATCATGCCATCCAAACTCTGTTCAACCGGGTCTTGAACACTGAAATGGTACTGTTGCCTGAAATAATGAAGTATTGCACTAATATTTCAGAAAGGCCCCATAATATGTTCTGGTCCCGCGCACATTTGACCTACCATCACTGGAACAAAAAGTCATCATATATGATGAGTCATTATAGCTCTATGATCACAGAGAACACTTTCTAAAAACATCCAACAACCTTCCAAATTACATATTTCATCGAAGTAGGTCAAATTAAGCAGTGACTGAAGCCTAACATTTCAGCATGTACCCAAGTATCTAGATATTATCAAGATAATACCATAAAGAAGTGCTCTGCATATTAAGAATAGGATAACTTTTTTAATAGAGATCTAAAACTGCTATAGGTAATGCAAAGGCCTTTTCTGACCTTTTTCTTTCAGTTTCTGCTCTTGCTCTCTTCAGGTGATATTAACTCAAGTTGTACAAGATCAAAGTAAGATCTAAGTCACTAAAGACGTCAGTTCTTCATTAGTTTAAGAGGAAGACAGCAGGGGGACTGAACACAGAGATTCCTGTGCATATGGAATTTTCCTCACACCACACAAATATATTGACACGAGACAGCTAGGCGATATCAAAGTGTCTACTAGTGCATCTTTGCATAAAACAATGGCATCCATTCTTCATATCCTAGTTTTCAATGCAGCTTAAATTTTACTCTTTTGCTCCCAGTGAAGGAGACCATAACATAAACTGGAGATTTGTGTCTAATATTGCTCTTTACATCATTTATTGTCCATTTCCTTCCCCATTCACATTTCCTTCTAGAGATAAGACAGCCAATAGTTACCACCTGAACCATAGTGCTACAGTAGAAGCCTATAGCATAAATACAGTTAAATAGACTTTGACTGGATGCACTCACCTTGGGAAGATGATGTTTCTGGCTTTGAACATATGTCACTGACTGTCAAAAAGGAATTTGGTCTCTCAAGAAGATACAGCTGCAGCCACCATTACTTGACTCAGACACCATAACTGCAGATGAAGGCTTCAGTGGGGAAGGCTATATCCTAAAAAATAAAAAGTAAAAAAAATCCCTGTGAACTTTCTGTAAGAATGACATACAGGGTGAAAGAGAATGTTCAAACTAGCACAACAGAATGGTCACAAGGTAACAATATGGCACTGCTGCTCAGCAAAAGAAGTAGAAATTACAGAACATTATCTGTTGAACCATTACCATATTTTTGTAGGCATATTAGAGGTGGTCAAAACCAGAATTCCCATTCATTAGGAAATTCTGACATTTTGAAATCTGGGGGAGGAAATTTATGATTAAAATGAAAAAAAATCCAAAATGTCAACATTTTCTAAGATACAGTTCCAGGGAAATATTTATTTGGAAATGTCAGAATTTTAGTACAAGTTCCTCGTTAACAGTGTTGAATCACTAAACTACAAGAGATTATATGTATGTTGATGTAACTGCTATTACTTCCGTGAAACAATATTATTCAAAACAGTCAAAATGAAACTGTGATTCCTAGTATAAATGAAAGATGATGAAATCATAATGAAATAGTCTAATCATACTGAAGGAAGAAGTCTTCCTGTGATAGTGCTTCAACTTGTTTCAGTAATTATATAGGAATAGTATTATGTTTAATGATATAGTCATATCAGTATGAGGGTTAAAATTTCTAAGCCAGTTTTACACAAACAAGGCCACACACAGATTGATTGCCTGTTGCTACTAATTTATTGCTAACTCTAAGGCATTCAGATAGTTTCATAGTCAGTGTTTCATAAGGCACACAGACATGTTTTGCATTAAAAAATCCAGCAATGTTTTTATTGGCAGGTGGCCTTTTAGCAGTGAAAATAAGTTTTGATTTCAGGACAATAAACCTAGAACTTAAATGGAATTACTGCTAAATTAATTACAATTTTATTACAAAAGTGATTAAATTCTTGATTTTATGTTTTAGCGTTGCTATTTTAGCATTTCTATTTTCACAGCAGTGCTTATGAGAATTTTGCTATACACCTCCCATAATAGAGAAAATTTATTCCTTGGTGTATTATTTTGCAGTCTTCTCTAAATAACAACTTTGAGGTTTATGGCTTAATTTTTTTTCTTTTTTTGTCAGCTATGTATCCAGCCTTTTTTGGCTGCTGGGAATTAATTCATAAAAGAAACACTTCATAGATGATACTTGTGCCCTGTAGCATACTTAGATGTTGAAAGTATCTTTTACACTTAATTTCATTGCCTCAGTGGGTTTTAAAAGGTTTTTATCAAATTTAGTGCTTTGTTGAAGGAAAAACACAAAGTACAAGGAACAGAAATGTCACTTTCCTGAAAGCTTAAGCAGCAGAGTTTGTTAAGGTCCCTCTGTACCCGCAGCAGGGCTTACCCCTGTTCTGATAATGTGGTAAGGATCCACCAGACTCACAGACAAATTGGTTTAGGGCAATGTATTTGTGTGGGGTGCACATACAAGTGAGGGATATCATTTACCCTGGTGCCAAGTGCTGGCAGTGCCCTCATTGAGTCTGTGCATTCCCATCATCCCACAGATAAGACTGCATGCAGTACATGAGACCTTGATGTAAGGTCTCAAGTACGATGGTCTCTTGTGGACAATGTGAAGTTTGTTGAAAAAAGATGAAATTATACTCAAGTACTCAGTTAAATAAGATATGGAAATTAACAAAAGCCTCCACAGTATCAGTTTGTGAATAAATACCATTTTTTTATTTTTTTCTTCTCACAGTTATGTATGATACAGAAGTGAATGTCATTTGTTAGGTTGCACTTATGACTTCACTCATTTATTTTCCTGAATAAGCTACCAAATAAGACCCCTCAGGCACTCGTACCATTAGAATCATTTTTAGCAGCCTGGCTGGAGATGCATGCATGCATACACACACACAGAGCACTTCGCAAGTTATGTTCCAGTGGGAATTTCTGAATCCGTTTTTGAGCCATAAAGGCCATCTGTGTAATTAAATTTTGAAAAGACTTCTGAACACCGATCTTGTTAGGGTCACCCAAGATGCAAGCGAGTTATTATTGTGGCTACACCTTGAACCAACCTTGAGCCTGTGCTCTGAATTTTTGGTGTCATATACCTTTAAAAGTGAAGCAAGAGAGATTTGCACCAATAACAATAAAGCTATGTATGACTAGAGTCCTCATAGCAGCCTTCCAGTATCTGAAGGGGGTCTATAGGGATGCTGGGAACGGAGTTTTCATGAGGGAAAGGGGTAACAAGTTCAAACTTAAATAGCGAAAATTTAGATTGTATATGAGGAAGAAATTCTTTACTGTAAGGGTGGTGAGGCACTGGAATGGGTTGCCCCGGGAAACTGTGAATGCTCCATTCCTGGCAGTGCTCAAAGCTGGGTTGGACATAGCCTTGGGTGGCATGGTTTAGTATGTGTTCCTGCCCCTGGCAGGGATGTTGGAAATTGATAATCTTAAGGTCCTTTCCAACCCTAATTATTCTATGATTCTATGATTTATTTTAGTAATTTATTTGACACAGTTTTATGGATTTTGTCAGTCAAGTCTTACCTGTGTGTGGAAACCCTGTCCTGACTGTCCCTACTACTAGTCCTGGATGGTTTATGACAAAAGTATTAACAGAATACCAAATCAATCTTTTGAGTCAGTGTCTTCATTTTCCTTAAAAGCTATTCTGTCATCCTGGATAATAAAATCAGTTTATCCTTCTGCACAACTCAGAACTGCAACATTTAATAACCCCAAATATTAAAATTACTGTTACAATCCTAGATATCAGTATCCTAAGTAATTACAACTGAACTTCTAATGTCTATTATTTTCAGACAACATAATTACTTGAAGGTTATTACATAGCGCAGAGGATTTGTCCTTGTCAAATTCATTTTTTATTTGCTAGTTTTATCCAGTCTCAATAGATCTGATTGCTACCATGCTGAAAAGTAGAAAAAAAGTAGATAAGTGAATGAATTTCCATTTCTTCTTAAGCTTGAAAATTCTTCAAGGAAAGCTATTTGAAGTACAGATAAATTAAAATGTAATTTACTCTTTTCTTCCACTTCAGAAATTAATGTCTCTGTTCTTTGTTTAGCCCCTATTATTCATATATTGGCAAGTTCTAGGTCACTGCATACAGGCAGCTGATATTTAGCAACTGATCTCAGGGGGGCTTAATTGGTTGTCTTGTTAAAATTGTATGTTTCCTAAAGAATGATCAAAATGCATTCCTACTAAAAAATCCTCACTTTTCAGAAAAACATCTGAGAAAGCACACTTAAAAAAAAAAAAAGGTACTCTTTCAAAAAAAGGTACTCTTTCTCAGTTTGGATTTTTTTTTCAGATGTAGTCCAATATTTATTAAATATTTATTTCATTAAAACTTATGGAAATGGCTGCCATTTACTTCAGGGATAAATGTGTAACATCTTGATTTTTTAGTTTTGATGCAAAGTCAAGGTCCTCTATTGTAATGAGGTCACTTGAAGTTCTCATTCTAAAACTGATATGACAAAGCAAAACCAAAAATTCTACAAAGTATATGGGTGGTTTAATTGCAAAATAGTCAACATAAAAGGCTTTTAAATATACATCTATTCTGACACCATCTTCTAAATGAGTCTGGATAGTGGTTCCATAAGGTAGACTTTTGTTTGGTTTTTTTGGGGGGAGAGGGGGGTGGGAAGAGGGATGTTATTAATTTCTGCATCTTCTTTTTTTTTAATCCATAGAAAAATGTTAGAAATTTCTCTAACTTTATTTTAGTAATGCCTAATCATTATAGCTAAATTGACTTACTTCATTTCTGCTGGAAAACATTTATTTGTAGCTTGTTGATTGAGAGCTAAAGGTCTGGATCCTCACCCTGTTTAACAGCTTCAACTAAATCCATTCATTCTATACAAAAGATGTTCTTAAGACCTGGAGACTGAGTGGCAGATCTAAGAGACAGCCTGTCCTTCCATTCACAAAGATTAAACTCCTACTACCTCACATCCTAATATCTGAAAGGATTTATTTTTAATTCCAGATTTTTTTTCTATTTCTTACTAATACCCTACAAAGAACTTGCAAATATGTTGTTTCTACTCAAAATTTTATCTATCTTTTCCTCTATTTTCTCTGTCTCCCCTTCTATTCTGTGTGCTAAATGCATTTCCTTTTTCTGAGTACAGCCTGCATCCAATCTTGCCAGTAATTTTTGTTTGACTGGACCACAGTTAAATTCTCTGTCACGTAACTGGGAAAGTTTTCAAGAAAACACTTCTGTGCTTGACACTCTGCTTTGCTACTTGGGAGGAGCTACTTGTATACAATTGTATTTTTCTTTATACTCTTTTGGTAAATCCTTTATTTATTACATTTAATCAGGGAAAAAAAATATGGCAAAAGATATCTGTCAAGCAGCAGACAGGTAGCAGCACTGCCTGTCATATTGATGCACATATTCCTTTTCTGGTGCTTGCACCTACCTGATGTTTCATTCCTTGCATTTAGAATACTGATTCTTTGCAGAAGAGACCTTCTGTAATTTTTTTCATTAGCTTCTGCTACAGTGACCTGCTAGCCCATGAGTAGGATTGATGCTAATATATATAATCACAATAACATCACCAGCAACTTACTTTGGGAAATGGTTGTGCACAGAGCACTCTAATGACTGGAGAACCGCAAAAACTAAGTTTCTGCTCTCTTCTTTACAGTGAACTCTGAACTATCTCCAGTTTGCAACATACACACAACAAAATTAGATAAGATCCTGGGATTCTGGTACAGTCAAGGTATTACATGTTACCTACTGTTACTTTATGAAAAAAAATAATTTAACTTTCTGCCATTTACTTAAATGCAATGAAACTAGTATGAATTACAAACAGTCTTCAGACAGTTTATTCCGAGTCACACAGTTCTTGTGTACAGTAATGAAACACAGCTACCATCACCTGTGTTGTGACTGAATGGTGTCCTGGAGAGCCTTACAAGACAAAGCGAATTAGAGCAAAGAATGCATAGCTTCAGAGGATCAGTAGGGCACAAGCAGCAGATAATCATAGAATCATAGAATAGTTATGGTTGGAAAGGAACTGAAGATCACCTAGTTCCAACCCCTCTGCCAGGGGCAGGGACACCTCCCACTAAACCATGCCACCCAAGGCTATGTCCAACACAGACTTGAACGCCACCAGCGATGGAGCATTCACAGCTTCCCTTGGCAATCCATTCCAGTGCCTCACCACCCTCACAGTAAAGAATTTCTTCCTCAGATCCAATCTAAACTTTCCCTCTTTAAGTTTGAGCCCGTTACCCCTTGTCCTGTCACTACACTCCCTCATGAACAGTCCCTCCCCAGCATCCCTATAGGCCCCCTTCAGGTACTGGAAGGCTGCTATGACGTCTCCTCGTAGCCTTCTCTTCTCCAGGCTGAACAGCCACAACTTTCTCAGCCTATCATCGTAGGCGAGGTGCTCCAATCCCTTGATCATCCTCGTGGCCCTCTTCTGGACTTGTTCCAACAGTTCCATGTCCTTTTTATGTTGAGGACACCAGACCTGGGCACAGTACTCTAAGTGAGGTCTCACAAGAGCAGATAATGAACTCTATATGCCTAGTATAATTTTAGGTGACTCTGAAATAATGTGAAGTGTGTCATCTGTCACATAACAAGCATTACAGTGGAGTGTTTCTTTACAATGTGGTACCAATTTAATGCTTCTTTGGCATTGGTGCACTTGACTGTGGATGCAGTTATGAGAATAAGGAAAATATGCAATCTTAGGTTGCTTTCTGAGATTTTTCAATCTATGACAGGAAGAAGGCACTAGATTCACAAGGCAGGCTGAAACCACACAAACTTGAGGAGGATGTGGTAACTTAAGCACCTACTTGAGGCAAGAAAAAAATTCGATATAACTGTATCATCTGATTTCTAAAAATATAAAGGGCATTTTACCATCTAAAGGCACCTTTGAATATAAGCAAAATGAAAATTTTCTTAATGCTAATTTTATCCAAGAAGACCACTCTTATTTCATGTTTAACCTAGGTTGAAGAATGCAAGCAGTGTGATAAAAAGGCCATATAAAGTCTAGGTTTTACTTTCAGTGACATTTGTAAGATGTATTTTTCTCCATGTCCAATAAAATATAAACCATATCACTGAGGGCCTCATCTAAAGAGGTTTTAAACACTTCCAGAGATAGTGACTTCACCACTTCCCTGGGAAGCCTGTTCCAATACCTGATCACTGGTGATAAACTTCACTGACAATAAGAAGAATCTACTTTTTATGCACACACATTTGATCAGATGTCTCAGACTTCAGGAAGTCTACATTTTTATTAAGAAACTTAATTTGATGCCTATTGCATGTACCTAGATTAACCTCTACAGAGTGGTTTAGCAGCTCTTGAGTGCCTCACTACTACATAAGTCTATTTTAATTCAACAGTAGACCTAGATCTCCTGAGGTGAGAACTGAGTAAGTACAGTCTGAAGCTATCTATGCCAGAGTAACAGCAAAGAGCAGATTGCTGAGGAGAGGAATCTGTGTTGGATCATGCAAATCCCAACAAATGAAAGAGGTACATGAGAAAACAGCCTTAGATTTTGAAGTTCTGTCAAACATAAGAAAATAATTTCCTGATGGATTAGTAGATTGTTTCTTCAGCATAAGGACAGACATAAACACTATTTAGAACACTGTATTTGTTCTTGGAAATCATATATTTTTTGCTGATCTGTGACTTCCACATGCAGGACCTGGCATGAATGGTAATACGCAATACCTGCTGTGAAATGTACTGCTTAAGTCTCAGTGTTTAATGTTTGGTGAATGGAGGGTTCATCTACTATAAACAAACACACTCATGTTTAGGATTAGAGAACAGATCAGATCCTTCAAGAGAGGAAAAAGACCCTCATTTAGAGCTAACACAACGGAGTATGCTTTTTGGACCTATTAAAAAACAAAAATCTGTGATGCCATATGCTCACATGTCTATTTTCCTGGTTTTAGCTGAAGCAGTTGATTTTCTTCATAGTAGCTGGTGCAGTGCTGTGCTTTGGTTTTCAATGGGCACAATGCTGATGACACACTGATTTTAGTTGTTGCTAAGTACCACTTACTCTGATCAAGGTCTTTTCAGTCTCATGCTCTGTGTGTGAGGAGGAGCACAAGAAGCTGGGAGGGAGCAGAGAAATGACACCTGACCCAAACTAGCCAAAGGGGTGTTCCATACCACAACATGTCCTGCCCAGTATATAAACTGGGAAGTATTTCCTGGAATGGATTGATCACTACTCAAGTGAGGCTGGGCACCAGCTGGTGTGCGGTGCGCAGTTGCACAATACATCACTTGTGTTATCTGAGCTTTCATTTCTTCACTTGTTCTTTCACAGAATCATAGAATTAGTTAGGGTTAGAAAGAACCTTAAGATTATCTAGTTCCAAACCCCTGCATGGGCAGAGAAAACTTACACTAAACCATGCCATCCAAGGTTCTGTCCAACCTGGCCTTGAATGCTGCCAGTTATGGAATATTCACAGCTTCCTTGGGCAACCCATTCCAGTGCCTCACCATCCTTACAGTAAAGAATTTCTTCCTCACATCCTATCTAAGCTTCCCCTCTTTAAGTTTGAACTCCTTGTCCTCTCACTACAGTCCCTAATGAAGTGTCCCTCCCCAGCATCCCTATACTTCAGATACTGGAAGACTGCTATGAGGTCTCCACGTAGCCTTCTCTTTGTCTGGCTCAACAGCCCCAACTTTCTCAGCTGACCTTCATGCGGGAGGTGCTCCCACCCCTGAAAATCCTTGTGGCCCTCCTCTGGACTTGTTCCAACAGTTCCATGTCATTCTTATGTTGAGGACACCAGAACTGCGCATAATACTCCCCAAGTGAGGTCTCATGAGAGCAGAGTAGAGGGACAATCACTTAATAATTTAATTTGCCAGCTCCTTCAGGACCCGCGGATGGATTTCATCAGACCTCATGGACTTGTATACGTTCAGCTTTCTAAGATGGTCTCGAACCAGATCCTCTCCTACAGTGGGCTCAGGGTCTTTGTTCTCACAGTCCCTGCATCTGTCTACCAAGACTTGGGTGATGTGGTCAGAGCATTTGCCATTGAAAACTGAGGAAAAGATGTAGTTAAGAACCTCACTCTTCTCCAAATTCAGGGTAGCTAGTTCTCCTGATAACCTCTGAAGATGGCCTACCTTGTCCCTAGACTTTTATTTCTATTATCATTATATTTTAGTTTAGTTAAGTTATTAAACTGTTCTTATCTCAACCCATGGGGTTTATATTCTTCTGTTTCTCCACCCAATGTCACCCTGAGGAGGAATGGAAATGGGGGTGGGGGTGGAGGTGTGCTCAAATAGCTGCTTGATGTTGGGTTACCAGCTGAGTCTAAACCATGACGCCTATAAAAACGTTTCTTCTGTGTAGATTTTTCTTTAATTTGAAAGCATTTTTTCTGATAGAATCATTCCTATTCCAGTATGTCCACCTTCTCTCTGTGAAGTCCCATATTTGTAGTACTTGTCTGGCATTGTATTTTGAAACTATAGATGCTCCTATATAAATATGTACTTCTGGGACACCAGAAAGTGTATACAAAGCCAAACATGAAGAGATAAATTTCCCTTCTAAAACTGAAATTGTCTCCAAAAATTACAAGAATTTTAATGTATTTGAAATTATTTTTTTAAATCTCAACAATCAAGAGAAAATAGGACAGAGACTATGACAATAAAGGAAACACTATCCTAATCTCTAGAAGTGCAGATATGTGTAGCATTTACTTTCATGCTTTCTGAGTCAGCTTTTGCTTGAGAAAAGCTCTCTCTCAATTATTCTAGATGTACCAGCTCCATATAAACTAAAGCTAGAGATGGGAGTGACATGAAAAAGAAGTATTTACCTCTTCTTCCACTGCCCAACAATAGTAGTATGATAATACCGGTACTGTTGAATCTAAACACTTGCTTTTCACCATTATCGGGTTTACTATGGAATGATCATGTAATAGAAACATTCATTTCCTTTCATCATCACATTTCATCAACACAAAGCAATATCAAGAGATCATTCTGTTTAGGAAAACATCCCGTCATTATCACTTACTTGCTTGAGTTTATTCCTTTATTTACTTACTTGAATTTTACAGCATTTAGAGGAAAGGGAAATAACTTGTTCATGCTGACTTTCAAAAAACTGGCCCAAATATTTGGAGATGTATGGAGCATAATACACTCTATCTCATCTGTAGTTTTAGGATCTGATCATTCCTCTAGTGTATTCATATTACTTTAGTACTTTATCTCAAAAGATAATGTTCAGTATTTCCCTGAGAAACCCTTGCTGTAAGGATGATACTCCTGCGTGGTTGAAATATGATTCCAGTGGGAAAGGGTTTCACAAATTAAACGTCTTTGTGACTCATTAAAATATCAGATTGTTTTTAAGCTATGGGGAAAGGAGCCCTGGTGAGAGGAAAAAAAAAATGTTTGGAATCAAAACTGAGAAATGGAGTCTAGGGACAAGGGTTGACCAAATCATGTATGACATTTCTTAGATGTGCTTTGCAGTCACAAAGTGATCCAGGTGGTCCAAATGGACTCATGGAATTGCTCAAGAAATGTTTAGGCTTGACAGCAGTCCACAGTCAAATATTTCTCCATGCTGTGGAGGTTTTGGATCATACTACAAAAGAAAAAAAAAAGAAAAGAAAAAATAATTTTTTTTCAAAAGTACTACAGAAGAAGAAACATAAAATTAAGCGGAAGATTGACTGTGGAGGTGTGATGATTTAAGACGAACTGAAAATTAAATGATTATTAGATACTTCCCACTACAGCAAACTTGCAAGCTTACTACAGGTATTACAAAACTCCTGTCATCTTGTTATAATACATGCTCACTGAGTTTTCTTCACGCGGGATTACTGGAATAAACCAGACCAGCTCAGTGGCACAGTGAACTGGCTAATTAAGGAAGAATCTCATTAATCACTACACAGATACTTTTCAGCAAGGTGATTTTCTGAACTGTTCATTTAGATAGAAAGCCTGTCAATGCACAATCATAGTTTACCTGCGAATCTCACTAAAAAATTAGTGACAAAGAATATGTGTGGGAAGAAATGGGGAGTTAACTAGATTTGTGCCTTCTTTCATTTCTATGGGATATTAAATAGACCTTTATTAATTTTATCACCTCAGAATGTTCAACATTAAGGAACTTGGTCTTCTCTGGTTTTGCCAAAGGGGACATTGTTCATGTCTCTCTAATCCTTGCCATTTGTTCTTACAGTCAGAAGAGCTATTTTTGAAATGGTTTTTTTTACATTTTGTTTAAATCAATTGGCACTTGCATATATATGGTCTGTAACATGGAGGTGGGCTGGGTGGTTCATGTCATTAGTTTTCAACTAAAACAAAGAAATGAACGAAAGTGATGAATTCTGTAATAGGCTCCCTAACAGCCATTACCTGATTTCAATAGTTCATAGTCTTTGTGCTTTACTCATGAGGTCCTATTTGAATTTGCTAACGAACAGTCATTCATTCAAGTATAATTTAGTGTCTAAGGCATATAATTTCTTTAATCTCCTACTGAGAAAATTTTCTATTCTGGTGGACCTCAGAGGGTATAATGCCTGGATGGGAGGTTTGCCTCAAGAATGACATTGTGCTTATGCCCTCAGGAAACAAATGTTGCAAGTTGTTTTCTCTACTGAATAGCTAGGTTACAATCCTGGTTTTCACCAATAAATTTTTTACTTTATTGTATAAAAATTTCTATTTTCCATGTATCTGCTCATGCATGGACTATATGCAAAGATTCAGCCATAGGTTCATCCCATAATTCAACAGTCATTTTCAAGGAAGCTCAGCAACAACAGCAAGAAACATTCAAAAAACCTGAATCTTATAAAAAAAATCACATTTTATATGTGCCTGAAGTATATATGAATGTTAACTTTTTGGATCATTTAGTCCAGTAACATACTACTGCAGGCAATTATGTCATGCCATATGCTATATTTACCTAAATGTAACATGACAGTTTGAGATGTGAAACTCAGGGGTTATTTTAGACTTCCCCATCGGGACTATAAATTGTAGCTCTCTTATCCTCTGCTCAGAAGCCACTCGAAGCTGACCCACTGATGCTCTGCAGTATGAGAGGCAGCTAACCCCTCTTCCACTAAATGAAAAGCTTCCTCACTTTTTCTTGATTCTGCCAAGAGAGTGAATCTACAAGTGGGCAGACATGGTGAGTGACTGACTGACCCCTTGTATATGTGGGGTGATAAAAGCCCAGTTACCTTCCACTGAAGTACAGCAAGCTAGCTTACATTTACCACTGGAATGTGGAAAATTCTTACCACAGTGAGAATATCCATGTTTTTATACTTAATTATGTTGGCATTGTTCAAAGTGAATTATTCTGTGTCGTGGTTTGAGGCTCTCAAACTCATGCAACTGCTCTCTCACTCACTCCCCTCTCTTTCTTCCTGTCGTGGTTTGAGGCCCCCCTCAAACAGTTCTGCGCACCCCCCCCCCCTCTTTCTTCCCCAGTCCCGGGGAAATGGGAAGGAGAATCCAAAGAATGCAACTCCCACAGGTT
>JASSUY010042338.1:9061-29230 GCA_032466535.1 Forpus xanthops
TGGAGAAGAGAAGGCTGCGTGGAGACCTCATAGCAGCCTTCCAGTATCTGAAGGTGGCCTATAGGGATGCTGGGGAGAGACTCCTCATTAGGGACTGTACTGAGAGGACAAGGGGTAACGGGTTCGAACTTAAACAGGGAATATTTAGATTGGATCTGAGGAAGAAATTGTTAACTGTAAGGGTGGTGAGGCACTGGAATATGCTGCCCAGGGGAGTTTTGAATGCTTCATCGCTGGTGTTCAAGGCTGGTTTGGACATAGCCTTGGATGACATGGTTTAGTGGGAGGTATCCCTGCCCCTGGCAGGGGGTTTGGAACTAGATGATCTTAAGGTTCTTTCCAACCCTAAATATTCTATGATTCTATGATTCTATGGCTGTATATGAGCTGTAAATATGAATTTCACTGATATAGCTAGCAATCATAATTTTAACCCTTCATAAGCCCCTCTTTTGCTAAAGTAAAATATGATATGGCATGTTCAATACAGGTAAGAAAAACCCAAACTAATAACTTCTTTCAAATTGTCTGAAATGTCAAATAATCAAACTACATGAAATATGTTTTTAAGATGACACTTCTTTACACTTTAGATTTCCAAATGTAATTAAAAAAACCTGTATGTTAATTTTCTAAATTTTCAAAAATAAATTTTAAGAAAAAAATTCAAAATATTATTTCCAGAACTGTGATACCATTATGAAAAACGCTGTTTCTTAAGCCAATTTGTTTTATCAGAAATAAAATAATCTGGAAAGTTTCTGGTATATCCATGATTGAGTACTGTAGCACCAACCATTGCAAGAAACTTTAAAAGTAATACATATATATGAAAAGCATAGGCTTTTCCAACAATGCAATGTCTTGATACACTTCCACCCACTTCATGAGTGGAATATGTAAAATGGCTAATTAATACAATGTACAAATGAAAGACAGTTAGGAATTTTGTCTAACATTGCCCTTTTTTTGGACATAATTCAGTGAAGATGTGCTTTAAATCCCCTTTTTGAAACTTGAAGAATTTTGGGAATGGTTGATTAGATGATGCACTCGAAAATATTGAACAATACAACTGAGGTTCCTTCTCTTCATCCATGAGAAGAGAGACTGGTTGGGTCAAAACACTCTGAGAATATCATTGGTCTTGCTTTTTATTGCTTGTGCTATCATACGATCTGAAGGCTGGCAAAGAAAAAGTCTTAAGAAGAAAAGCCAGGGGAGGGAGGACATAAGCAAGTTAAACATAACACAATAAACAGACTAGATAAGTATATATTAAATTATATTAATGATTGTAAAATGCTTCTTTTTTATATATTACTATGTATACAGCTTTACATATTATCTAAACACTTCATGGTACCTTACTGCAAAAAATCACTTCAGCCCACACATTTAAAACGTTCTCAAGAGCCTCATGGTAAACAATGCACTGAATAAACACACTGGGATACTAAAATGTCAATAAATCTCAATAGGAAATACAGAAGAACTCCAGAACTTTACAGACACACATGCACACATACATGACGTATGTCCTGCCAAGACAAGTTTTCATCTCCTTGCAAGACTGCTTTGGTGAGAGCGTCAAAGGTACAAAACCTCCAATACATACCAGAATGTAAATTGTACTGACCAGTGTTTGTTCTTTATGTACTGTGAACAACTTACTTTCAGCATGTCAGCTAAAGAGGATTAGCAACTCAGGTGGGAAACTCACAGTGAGAGCCAACAAAGCCCCAAAACGTTTTCATGGAAATTGCCCTTGAGATAAAAAGGATGAAGCAGAAAACAAAATGAGCAATAAAAAGAATTGATTCCACACAGTATGTTTCCAGGCCAAGTGTCAGCTAGCTTCTGAAATAAAGAAGGCATGCTACATGCTTATCATTATTTTACTACTTGCACATAAAAACTGAGAATTATCAGTAATACTCATCTCATTTACAATTCAATAAAATTACTTGTTATACAGAGATAGCTCCTTTGCCACATCATCCTATACTCACTTTGACAGATAATCGAGATTTTTTCTTTTTTTTAATAACTTTGCAATTTTCAAGATACCAGTAGGACATGACAAAAATTTCATCTCAGTACAAGTTTTCAGATACTCAGAATTATGTCTGTTGTGATTCTGATGACAGATTCTTTTAGTATCAGTAAACACATTTCTGACTCTTTCATTTAAACTTACCTTGACATTTTCCCATCAGAAGATTTATATTTCAGACCCTTTAAGTATATTTACTGTCTTGATAGTTGCTATATGAACAGCCAAACCAAGTAAGTGAGTTTCAGGACCAGATTCTTCACTGCCCTATTAATGCATCTGTATTGAATTATAAGGAATATCTTTCATTCTCAGAATTAAAAATACAGTATTTCATTGTATATTTGCACATAAAAATATATGTATAAGAACAAAAACAAATGGAGTGCTAAAATGCTGTTGCTTATGGAAATATAACAAATTGCCAGCAATAAATACAAAATCTCAGCCATTTTGTTTAACAGCACCTCCTGCAAAAGAGTGAGGAGGTTTTATCCTTGACACATTGGAAAAATCTGTGCTAAATCCCTGGAGAAATGCAGAAAAGATAGCAGCCAGTTTGCTTCTCTTCCTTATCTGAGCTCCAGAGATCACTAGAAATCTTATGGTGGAAAGCTAAAGTACATTATACCAAAATCCCCAGGAAAATATTTTGCCCAGAACCTCAGCTTAAATAAAACATTTTCAAAGCATCTTTTTTAAGCTCATTCTCACATCAAGGTATTCTTGACACAAATCTTACCTGAAATATTAGCCAATGTTTTGCTTTTTTTTTTTTTTTTCTTCTATAATAAGTAATACATGGTCATATTTCACATTTTCCGTAAATCACCATTTTGATATCCTGTAATTGTTTATTAATAGAGGAGTAAAAGTACTGAGAGAAGTTTTAGTTCATATTTTAGAAAATGGTCTAGGAGCTCATTGTCAGTGCATGAAGATGATTCCCTGCCCCAAAGAGTGCACAAGCTAATTTGAAGACTAAGTGAAAACAGAAAACCAATTGTGAAAATAATTTTGAATACTCAAAACTCTTTTTGTATCTGTGTAGTCCTTTGTTTACATTTTAGATAGACATAAAGTAAGTACTTTAAGTTAATTTGTGTCTGGTTTATATGATATTTATGTGCCCTGTGTATACTACATTATGTATCTCTAGACTTTTTGCTAAGCCTATTAGCATCTAATGTAGTTGTTTCCCATTCTTGACATCTCATCCTTGCATGTAACTCCCTCATTTACTACTAACTCCTCAATTCTCAGTTTCTTTTTCCCATGACTCAGTTCTAGTGAATTTCCAAAACCAACCACTCCATATGCTTAGAGGCAAATTAAACTTCTGTCGTTTCTTTTTCTCTCACATTAAGCCACATCTTATGCTTCTGCTTCCCAGGGAGCCAGAGATTAACAAAAAAAATGTTCACAGATCAGAGCAGATAACCCAAGATAATGAGTTTTCCTGGTGGATGTCATGCACTACTGCTATTGCATACTTTGCTATTAAAAGCAGGTAAGAAGAATTATTTGTGCTTGCAAGTTGTTGCTCAGCTTCAACAGATGGAGCAGCATGGATCTATCACTACCTTTTAATAATGTAAATTTATGAACTATATCACTGTTTTGCCATCTATCCTCCCTGGCTATAGCTTTGATGCTTACCTGTTGCTTACATAAATCTTATATAAATTTAACTTATAAGACAGGAACCAAAAACTACCTTGTGTTTGGTTATGTTCACTGAAAGCACAGTAGAAACATATTGCATGTGGGAACACAAATGTTTAAAATACTTAGCTCTGCATAATTCTTGTTCTTTCGCTTTATGTGTGCACGTGAATGCATATGCATTTCTTTATGGCTTACTGGAGGGGTATTTTAAAGGAAGGCATTATGACTGTGTCTTCCATCTTCAAGTAGAAGATACACATGGAAGATGGGGTTGATGAGAAAACCTTTTGGATGATAGAAACTGCTAGATCGTCATTAGTAGCTCATTTACAACTACCTGTTATTAAATTTGTTTCTTGAAAAGAGAGCATGAAGTCTAAACCCTGAGAAAAATCAGGGTGGTCAGGAGCTTGGCATGACTCCTCCAGAATGATAAAAACTGCTATTTGGAAAACTGATGAATGCCCTTTCCTGATGAGTGTGTTTACATAACTGGACTCTCACTCAGACAAAAGTATTGAGTAAGGCCTAACCATATTTTTTTCTTTTTTCCAGCAGCTTCTGTCATTAGTGCCTCTGAACCAGGTACTTAATTCATTGATGAAAAACACAAATAAAACCCTGTAATAGATTTTGAAACTGTTTTGAACCCAACAGAACTAGAAAGATCTTTCATTTTCTGTTAGCAGAGTAACAGATCTGCAACAGCTATATTGTAATTCATTATCAGAATACCATTTTGAATATCACTGCATGTAAAAGCATGCTTAACTGCATTTCCTCAAAGTTTTTTTTCAAGTTATGGCAGTGAATTAGAATGCATATAATATACTACTTTTGGATGAGTACTGCAGTCTTAAGATTTCTACATAATATGAATAATATTCTTTAAAATATGTGATGAATAAGAAAAGGTACAAACTGAGGTAGCAACATCAATCAGAAGTTAAATGTATGTAACCTTGCAATGACTTGATCATTATGAAAAAGGTCACAAATAACCTGTCAGTAAATATTTTATTTTAGGGGTGTAAACAGTGGGGCTGTCAAAAAATCCAATTTTCTACAGATGTAGGAAATCCTGCTTTTGATAACTGCAGATAATGGTACGTAATTTTGAAATAATACAGATGATATAAAAGGTTTCTTGGCACCACCAGCTATTAGAATTTGGAACTGCCCTTTATGGAAAGTGACTGAAACCCTATTGCTTTGAAAGTTAAAACAATGAAGGACAAAATCCTTGAAGATGACTTTAAGGAATCAAACCCTGTTGTCTGTAGGCTGAAATAGAACCTTTTATAGCTAAGTGAATACTTCCCTTCCCCTCATCTTCATTGTATTGAAAAATTCTGACCTTACATCAATAAATAATCTTGGTATAACGATTTTCAATCTTTTCTGAAGGCCATGACTGTGTCTGTATGATACAAACACAGTGGATTGCAGTGTCCAAGCTAGCTCTGAACAATGTGAGAAGGAGAATCAAGCAGACAAGGGATAATGCTGCTGTCCTATTTCTGGCACATTAATCGCTCTGATAGTTCTATACGGCACAGCACAGCATTTGCTTTTACACCTATGTTAACAAAACCTGCTGTACAGGGAAAATGTTTCTAAAATGTTGCTGATCTTCAACTTCCTTACAGCTGAAAGGACTGCCATTCTGCCCTCTTTACCTTTAATCATTAATACCAGTTACGAAGAGAAGATAAATGTTGCTAGGCAAGATCTGATACTCTCTTGAGAATTTTTATTGTAAATATCAACTCCTCACAATATCTGATAAAGCAACGAAGAAGCAGAAAAGAAAAGAAAGATTAAAATATATTGCAAAGAGGAATCATTTCTCCTTTGCACGCTGCTGGACAGGAGAGCTACAAAACCCACAGTATTCTTTTAAAAGCATCAAAATAGTACTGCAGTCCTTGAAAATATTATGCAATGAATTCCACAGCTTTATTTCTTCGCAAACAGGGGATATTTGCTTAGGATTCTTATCACTGTGAATTTCTATGAAGTAAAGGCAGAAATACTGCATTACAACATCAACATCATTGTGTTTGTGTTTGCTTTTATCTACCACTAACTTCAAGTATTTTACACTCACCTTCAGTAAAAACAATCTGCTTTAAATTGCTATAAACTAGAACTAAGAGAGGTAGATTTTGGAGGGAGAAAATTCAAACATTTAGGACAAGCAATTCTGGCAAAACTAGCACAAATACTGTCTAGAACGAAAAAAATAAACATTCATAAGGAAATTACTTTAGAGGAACTACCTTTTACCACAATTTACAATTATTGTCATGAAGGATGTTATCCTAAGGCTGCATGTTTGGGAGGACAAATTCAAAATACGATGTGCCTAAAATTTCTAAATCAGTATTCAATTAAAGGATCTGAAAAAGAACATTATTTTAAAATAGAAATCTAATTTTCTTACTGAAACAACACTGAAAAGGTTAAGTCTGTAAAATATAACTCTACCCAAGGCTCTTCTAAGGTGTTGAAGGCAGAAAAAGTTGTTGCCTAGGACAACAAAATACTTAGCGACGATTTATTTTATCTGTTTTTGTAGAGAACTTGTGGGCTGGGAGGAGAGGTTGTTTTCTAGCTTTTTTAAATGGAATAAGAAGTCTTGAGTTGGGCTGCTTCTGCTGTATTCCCTAGAAAGGAGTTCACATTCTGAAACTTGAAATATGAACCTTCTTACAGAATACTAAGATTTTGACAGAAAATCAGTTGATAAGGCAATTTATTTGTTGTCTGAATGAAGGGAGAATTTGTTAGGATACTTCAGAGATGGTACCCTCTCTGGCACTAGGCAGAGTAGGTTACTTCATAATGCATGATAATTTTTTTACTATATCAATCATTTGTGCTACCTAGTGTGTTACAGGACAAGAAAATGATCCTGCAGGTGGAACACAATAGGTACTAAAATTGCTCAGCTTTGATTATTAGTGCTAAAAATTGCTGCCAATCACTACCTGATTATAATTTGTTTTGAAGAGAGAGTGGAAGAGGGGAAGAAAAAAGAGAACAAAAGAGAAAAAAAAAAGCTCTAATTTTAAGAATACCAATATATGAACAAAGATTTACCTCAGAAAAGAGGTAAAATGTGATTGATAAAAAAATTACACTGTTTTGATATAACTAAAATCCTTACAATTAAAAATAAATGCAGGAAACGGAAAACATTTAAAAAATCTGCAAATTTCAATGGCTAGATTCACTGATCAAATACGGTTATTTTGCTGTTACTTTTTCATCAGAAAAAAATATTTATATATATTTATATATAATGGAATATAAATACAGAATTAGGGAAAGGATTTCAAATACCTATATAATGCCTTCTAGTTAAATACTTCTAGTGCAAAATGACACCAGATGAATTACAAATGAATCATTACACTACCAAAAAAATAAATGCTGTGGAAATTTTCACAGTGTAAATGGTTTCTCTTTCTTTCTTTACCGTGTTGTATTGTAAACTGAATTAAGCACTGCATTTAAACTAAAATAAATGCTTTTTTCTCTCACTTCTTGTGAGCCTGAGCACTACCATGATTCAAGGCAGTAATAGGAAGAGGTAAACAGTGCATGGCTTGAAGAAATTGTCAAGGTGTATTTCATCTCCTGATCTTTTGCAAGTAAGAAGAAAGAGTATGATGTATTTTGAAATATTTTGCATTACTATGAGGGATAGATAGAAGTCTTCACATCAAAGGCTGTGAGATCACTGCCTATGCAAAATGTTACATGCAGAAATTGTACATAAGAATTAAACATACCATGAAGTTACAATACTAGCACATGGATTTGTTGATAAAGAGCTTCCAGCAAGATTTCTAGAAACAGCCATTGCAATACTACAACATAACAGTTTCTAAATGATCAGTAACATCCACAGTCATTTAAGAAATAGTTGATGGAGCTGCTACTAGTATTTAAAGCATACAAAATCTGACCGCAGAAAGAATCATTCTCAAATGTATGATCCAGCTGAACAAATTTACTATATGATTGTGATTGGCAAATATTTCATTCTTGCTAAAGAAACAAAGATGTGCACTATTAAAACCCATTTGATACCTCTGTGGGTGCCCCGGATGGATCAAATCTACACATCTATTTTGTATGGATGGAAAAAAATGCTATTTGTACAACCTCATAACATTTTTTTGTACATTAAATGAATGTATCGATCCAAGTTCAAAGAGAGTAATTTATAGAGTTATCCTTTGGATTTACAACTGTAGCAGCTAACACATTAATGTAATCTTGTTTGTAGCATTGTTCTACTAATGTCGGAGCAACTGAGCAAACCCATATACGTCTTACCTCATGAAGACATAATGCATCACAATGAAAGCTATTCAGCTCCAGACCTATCTTCAGCGCATTTGATTTGAAATATATGCAACTATCCTGTTGTCAAAAAAATGTTTAATATTTGGTCCTATTATTGATATTATTTAGGACAGTTTTACAAACAGAAGAGCCAAAGAATTTGAATAGATATTGAAAGTTTCCTTCATATTAGTAGCTATTTAACATTAAACCACCACAAATGTAGCAGAAAATATTTTATTAAATATCTTAATGCATCTTATACATAGTCCACTACTTCATTAATGAGTGAGAAGACCCAAAGGTCAGTCTGCCTGGCAAAGAATTTTAAAGATTCCCATAAAATTTTTAAAGGCTAGAAATATCTGTTCCTCAGTATAACAGGCCCACTTGTTTTTTCAGGATGTCAGAGATACTCTCAAGCATTTTATGCTACCTAGAAACTTTAAAATACAAGGCCTCTGATTTTACACCAGTACATCAACATGGCTCTCTCTACAGAAGCAGCATTTTCATTTGAACTTATACTCCATCATTTAGCTTGCTGGAGAATCCTTTACTGTCAATTATATACATTTATATATAAACACATACATATATATGTGTCTGTGCAAAGCTGTTTCAAAATTATTGGTTCACATAAATTAATTTGAAGTATTTTCTTAAGCAAGTACACCAGCAATACGCTCCTGAATGTTTGGGAAAAGTAAAAGTCATACAGAGATTTTTCTAAACTTAGCAATCACAGAAGTTATTTTAATAACTAAATACCTAATGACTTGAGTTCCCACAGCCTACTGCTAAGGCAGATTCATGGTTTTGAAAACTCTTCCCATTATCAAAATTGTTGAAGCCAGTTAGAAAGCAATTATAAGAGCTATGAACAACGTTATTAGCAGCGCCTCTGGAAGATCAGAAAGGACTTTGGCTCCAAGCACTCGTGATTTTTTTCAGTTACCTGAAATCTAGCACAGGGCTCTGAGGTAGGAGAAAAAGGAATAGGATTCGTAAACTGCCCTTGCAATGTCTGAGAATATATTATTGGGATGTAATGTTTCATTCCTCTTCAAAAACTGCCTCTGCAGAGTGGCATGTGTGGGAAATGAAGTAATAACAACAGAAGAGCCACAGAGTAACTTATCAAACAGAGCCCGAAGAACAGTCCTTCTAAGAAAAAGGCACCTTTTCATGCTACAGAGCATGGGAAATTAAGCTGTCAAGTGAGCACTGTACAAAAACCTATCCATTTGGCGTATATTACGCAGCCAAGCTGTGGAGTCTGCTTTGCTGGAGTAGACAGGGAAGCTGCTAAGCAAGACACTAGCCTGGTCGAAGAACCTGAATGCAGTATGTGGTGCATTTTTAAGTTCTTTAAGCAGAGACTATAAGTTATACTGATATTGTAGGTGCATTCATTGGCAAAGTCCTCATGAAAGCTTTGAGAACTGAGTTCAGTACAGCGGTTTCTATTACTTTGAGCTATAGGCTCAATTAAATACATACAAAGCAATTCTCACTTTGAAAACAGAAAGCTATAGCTGGTACTCTGCCTGTTTGAGGTGTACAGAAAAGGACTAGAAAGACACAGAACAAGGATTTCTGGAAGTATGCAGTGACTAAATGGACTAAGATTATTTAGTCTGCATAGGAGAAATTACAGAAGTGTGTAAAACGAACTACAGCATAGAAAAGATGTGTAGAGGAGAATTTCGAGGACAAACTGTTTGAATCTTTAGCAATGATGTGCAAATTTTCCCTTAAAACCTTCTTGTTATCTGAAGACTGGAGATCCTTAGACATTGATGCCAATTTTCGAAGGGCGCCACAAAAGTTCATGGAAATACTGGCTTATAAGCTTTACCCAGGTTAATCAGTAGGATTTTAGTAATGCATACTAGTAGTGGAGACATGGATATATATAACCAGGAAGAGCTAAAGTGACTGCATGTAAAGGCATCTCATACTTCAGAAGTCTGTTTGGTATTCTTTTAAACAGTCAAAAAAAACCAGAAAGCTGATGATGTCTTGTTTGCCTGGATTTCTAGTCTTTTGATGAAGCCATTCTTAAAAAGCTTCTAAGAAAAAAAAACAGAAAAACCCCAACACAACAAGCCAGTCATGGCATTAACCTGTAAGAGGTTATTTCATGGATAAAGAACTGATCAAACCAAGAAACTGTAGGACAAAATTCAGTTTTCAGAGCAGAAGAAGGTTCCTAGTGAATTACTGCAGAAATCTGTAACTGGATCTCTGTTGTACAATGCATTTATAAACTCCACAGGAAAGAAGACTAGCAGTAAGATTGTGAAACTTGATGAAGATAATAACTCATTCAAGATAAAAAAGACAAGGACCAGTTGGGAAGAACTAGTCCAATTCAAGAAGTCCATGAGCTGAAAATTCTTAAAGATGAAGAAGGCGGCTATGCAGCTAATTCATAATGTGCTTGTCCTATTTATGTAGCCTTCCCTGGTCATTTGTTTATGGCCATTTTTATAGACAGCACATTAGTTTAGGTTGAGCCTCTGATCTGTTTCAATATGGTCGTTTTCATGCTTTTTCATTCCTACAATACAAAAGCTAGGGGCCTGCAGTGAAATGATCATGTAGAAGCTTTAGATAATACTAAGAATAGGCTTTTTACACAGTACATAATAAAATTAAATTTTGGAGCTTGTTGCTGATGTTGTGGAGGGTTCAAGGTATTTAGCTAATGGAGGGCAGTCCATTGGTAGCTATTTTCTCTCTAGCATTTTTGATGTGATCCTCAACAGTAATCATTATACCCTACTGTAAAACAGGAATGCAGTTTGTGAGAGACAATCATCAATAACACTTCCCCAAAAGTTCAAAATCTGGAGAGGAATAGAGTTTGAAAAACCATTTGGAAAACAATTTCATGGAAGACAAAGACTGAATCATACATGCGAAAGACAGACGTATGAAAATAGAAGCTCATAGTGCAGGATAAATTAATTGAGAAGAAATGTAAACCAGGTCACTTACATGTAACCCTCCTCCCAGAAGTACAGCGAGCTGTGATTCAAGGCCTACTTTCAGTACAGCACAGTTGTGCAACTGTTCTCAGTTTTCTCCTGAGAGAATTGCTAAGGTGTAAGAAGGAACTCCGAGGGAGTGCACAGGCTAAAGCATGCAAGAGCAGAAAGGTAAAGTTGCAGACACAAGATTGTTAAGACAGGGGAAACTTGTACCTTAAGGGTTCAAGTATAACACCACTCACATGAAAAGGTATAAAATTCTGAGATAAAAAAGGGAAATTAGGAGACAGCAACTCAGCAACATCATAGCAACAGTTCCAGGGAGCAACAGAGGCCAGCCTTCCCCTACCTGAGTGATGATTACTTGCCCGGTAGACTTAGTGACTCATTTGGTGCGGCTGATTTAATGCCTAGTTCGTTAGCCCTAAAATGTATTGTGTGTGTTAGACGATAAATAACTTGCTTTGTGCTTTTAAGCTGTTTATATCTTGCCTGAAGAATCTCTTTGGTAAAAGTTCCCTGAAGAGAGTGACTCCCTGAGTGGGAGGGTTACGTAAGTAATTCAGAATAACAGACAAGAATAATATGATTAGTCATGTTGAAGAGCATTTATGCTTTAAAGCACAGGTGCACAGTTTAGATGGGTTAGGGGATTTCAGAGCATACTGGACTATTTTTCAGCAGATGAAAATTTCTGAAAAGATTGACATAGCTACAGCATCAAATAAATTATAACTCAGTCTGGGTATGGAAGCTGATCTCTGTAACGAGCCAAGAAACCTGGGAGACAAAACCAGAGTGTTGGGAAAGCCAGTGCTGGAAGAAGGCATCCTAAATACTTCCAATCCCATGATGAGGAAATTAGAACAATGCTTCTCAGGAAGCACACACCTGAGAAAATAATGAAGCAAATGGAGCTGGGAAAACTCGATCTAACTGACAAGTAACTTAGTGAAACAGATCCTGAATTTCAAAGTCTGACTTGTTGAAAAAGGACAGAATGCTGGAGAGAACTCACAGAAAACACAAATTAGTAACTTTTAAAATTATTCTTCTGATTTAAATGCTTTAAGTAATCGCTGCTTGACTGTGCCTGAAGAAACACACGCACTATATATATAATACAAAAGCCTGAAAGAAAACAGCACTTGAGTTAGAGCAGACCTTAACTTGCAATAAATTGCAGGAAGCTGCATATTAGATTTGTTTCTTAATGCCAGTGAGGAAGCTGGAGGACCAGAGAAGCTGAGCAAAAATGGCCTTTACCACTGGTGTCTCAGAACTCTTACCTCTCTCATACACTTGGCATTCTTCTCTCAGTTTTTGTTTTTTTTTTAAATGTGATTGCCTAGGTGTTAAATTCCAAGGATGATAAGACAACGTTGGAAATTGAACAAGAACTCTTATTTTTAAGAAGATAACAAGAGTGAAAGCTCTGATCATTCTAGTATCCTATGGGAGTAAGGAGTTAAGTCGCAAAGGTTAACTTTAATCATACAATCATTTAGGTTGGAAAAAAAACTTAAGATCATCAAGTCCAACCATAAAACAAATGCTGCCAAGTCCACCACTAAACAAAGCTGTAAATGTCATGACTACATGTCTTAAATACCTCCAGGGATGGTGACTCAACCACTTCTCTGGGCAGACTGTTCCAATCCTTGACAACCTTTTTGGTGAAGAAACTTCTTCTAATATCCAATCTAAAACTCCCCTGGAGCAGCTTGAGTCTGTTTCCTCTTACCCTACCACTTGTTACTTGGGAGGAGACTGACACTTGCCTCACTACAACCTTCTTTCAGGTAGTTGTAGAGAGTGATAAGATATCCCCTGAGCTTCCTTTCCTGCAAGCTAAGCAACCCCAGTTCCTCAACTACTCCTCACAGGACTTGCTCTCTGGACCGCTTACCAGCTTCGTTGCCCTTCTTTGGACCCACTCCAGCACCTCAGTGTCTTTTTTTGTAGTGAGGGGCCAGAACTGAACACAGTACTTGAGGTGTAGCCTCACCAGTGCTGAGTACAGGGGTGTGAACACTGCCCCAGTCCTGCTGGCCATGTTACAACTGATACAAGCTAGGATACTCTTAGCCTTCTTGGCTGCCTGGGCACAAACTGGCTCATGTTCAGCCGGCTGTTGACTAACACTCCCAGGTCCTTTTCCGTCGGGCAGCTTTCCAGCCACTCTTCCCCAAGCCTATAGTATTGCATGGGGTTGTTGTGACCCAAGTGCAGGACTTGCCACTTGACCTTGTTGAAGCTTGTACAATTGGCCTTGACTTATTGATTCAGCCTGTTCAGATCCCACTGAAGAGCCTTTCTACCATCAAGCAGATCAACACTCATACTAAAACTAATCTTTTTAGTTACATCAGTAGGGTGAGACAAATGTCCCTAGGAAGCAATCCAGATAATTAACCATAATTTAACCACCCTGAATCATCTTCTGGATGATCCCTTCTTTCTCCATTCTTGTAGTTCATAAAGGGAATTTAGGGTGGCTAGCTTCACTCAGCTGCAGGGAGACTTTCAGAATATAGAATCATAGAATAGTTTGGGTTAGAAAGAACCTTAAGATCATCTAGTTCCACCCCCATGCCATGGGCAGGGACACCTCCCACTAAACCATGTCACCCAAGGCTCTGTTCAACCTGGCCTTGAACACCAACAGCGATGGAGCATTCACAACTTCCCTGCTCTCTTCTTTCAATATTTTAAAAAATGAAGTGCTTGCTTTAATAACTTAATTGACTAGACTTATGCCCTGAAGTAGAAGAAAAGTATCTTGGTCAGCATCACAAGTGGAAGTTCAGAGGCATGTGATACTATATAGAGATGTATTAGGACAAACGATGATTTCTAATTTAGATCTAGGAACAAAAATCTAAAACTTCATTAAGTTCATTCACAGGCATGTGAATTTATGATCCCAAAAAGTGTAGAAAAAAGTAATACTTTTCTTTTTTATTCTTTTTTAAGATGTAAAGAAGGGTTTGTAAAAAATGAAATGTCCCATTCTCTCCTCTGTCCTTTCAACTATGCTAGTTTACCTAAGAGATGATTTTATCTCTATGTTCAAATCTGTTTCTACACCTCCAGAAGCCATGGAGGATTTCCCAATGGCTTCTCAAGTATAAACTAAGGGATTCATTACACCAAAGAAAAATTGGGGTTTATGTCAAATTCAGGAGTTGCGAGTGTTTAAACTGACAGCTAAAATTAATAAATTATTAAATCTGTAGTCCTTGATACATTTTTATCACTTATTTAGCATAAGTGCAGATGAAGCTTCTTGCTCCATCTACAGCTTGAGCACCAAAAGCCACCAAACCTATGGTACTCAGTTATTTTCAGGATGTTGAGTCTGTTTTTTCTCTTATTTTTCAAGTGCCTGGATTCTAACCTACTCAAATCGGGAGTCCTATTCCAGAGTTAGTGGCTTTGACCTTTATACATTCCATTACAAAAATCTATATGTTATAAACTCTTGTTTGCCATTGCCTGAATGGGAAGTGAGACCATTGAATTCAATTTCAGACAGCAGGCCTGCTGGTCAGAAATAAGTATCTTGTTCTGCCAGACTGCACAATGCTTGAAACCAATTTCTTGTTAATTTCTGAAAGATTGCCCTCAACTGAAACAGAAAAATAACAGTAACAACTTTTCTAAGCTATAGATTTTCTTAGTGAGCACCCTATCATTATAGTCAGCTACTACTGATCAGTGGGAATCAAATATATACTGACTGTACTAAACCTGAAATTTTGATAATGTAGAACTGTTTTATTTACTATGCTCCTGAACAACATAATCTAATATCATATTAGGTGAGAGAAATATTTATCTCTATAGATATCTGTATCTATACAAACACTTAAACTACAGCTGCTTCTTGCAACTCATGGCAAAGGGGAGTGTTTGCTCAAGTATAGGCCCTCAAAAAGAACATGATGTTAACCTTTAAAATTACAGGGATATATACTGGTCTGGTTTATACTGATTTTACAGAAGCAGATTCATATTAACTTCAGTGCAGGTACTTCCCTTTTTGTCATTTTAAGCAAGTTTGGAATCAGATCACAACCCCTTAATGAGGTTTTAATGATCCACTTGGGGGAGCTAAAGCGCAATTTGTTTCCAAACTGATTATGGCAAAAGGTTTGGAATGCAAAATTACAGAGTCATCGACTTCCTTGAACTCAGCGCTGGTTGTTAATCTGTATTATCTTCTGAAACAAAGGGTCCCCAGTTCTTATTAAAATTAAAGCCACATACAGAAAAAAGAAACACAGTTATAAAAAGCTTAGCAGCAGATACCCATAATATCATCAATCATACCCTGACTTCAATAATACACTTCCAACATACACTGAATGCAACAGCCATAACATGTTAGGCAGAGTTTAATCCTTGCTCTTACTCTACTTTTTTTGCTGGTTAACATTAATTGTATGTAATGTGACAGCAAGAAAAAAAAATCGAACATGCAATGATTTTGTCTTTCAGTTAATCAAATGCCTCTTTTTTTAATCCCTTTTCTTTAGACAATGGTTTTGGGCTGTATCTGCCTGTGGCTCATGCACCAGTTACTATGTTGAAACATGGCTTCACAGCTGCTTTGTCTTAATGCTTTATTGTCTATGGTTATTGGTAGTTCTTTGACTGTTCTGAGTTAGGTACTAATTAGAGGCAGAGATGCAGTATCTTCTACATTGGAAGGAAGAGCAGAGACTTTTGTCTTTGAAGAGCCACTAAAATATGATCTTGTTTTTTTTTTTTTTTTTTTTCATGATGAGATTGCTCTAAAGTTCAGATAAACTGACAATATAGTTGATTTCAAAAGCCACGGCAAATTCAAAGCTATAATCATGTCTTTTACAAAAGGAATAAAACTCAGTTTCAGTCACATAACTTACATGAAAATTTCATTGGCAAAGCTGTACTGTCAGTCTCTACTGCAAAAGCTTCACCTCATTTCAATTACTCTGCAGTGCAGTCCAAGTTAAAGTTCATGGTTGCCCATCCGTGTATATCTAATTTAACTGACTCATGTAAATAAAGTTGAAAGTGAAAAATAAAATATTATTTCCTTTAGCATAACTTATTTGCTTTGTTTAAGGTTTCCTTATTTTATGTTTAATTTAGCCAGAGCATGTGGAAAAAATAAACTCTAAGTATCTTTACAGGAAGCACTGTTGCTAGGCGCTCTAAAAGCAAAGGCTTATGTTTTGTTGCTATAAACTACCAAAATATATTTTTAAATGTCATTGAGCATCCTGAAGGCAGACACAACCATGATGACTGAATACCATGCGAAAGACAACGGTAAAGCAAATGAAAGCAAAGGGTACGGTCAACTCAGGTATAGGCACGAAAGCTATAATCAGTAACAGTACTTGATGGCAGTATTTGTAGTGCAATTCTTTTGTGCTTTCTCTTTGATAGGTAAGACAAGTATTATAACTTATTTAGGAGGAACTATAACTGCTATAAATTGATCAACTTACATTAATTAATTCAATATCCCAGATTTTTTTCACAAGGTCCATCGATGTATAGCCATTAATTAGAAAGGATTTGGTATAGTCACCCAGTTCAATGGAATCCAGCCATTCAGCTACAGAGGCGGGGTTGTAGCCATCATGACCAATCTGCTTCATCTGAAAACCAAGAATGAGTAAGAATTACTGATGATATTCATTGAACATCTTTCAGAACAGCAGTTTATGTGCATTAGTTTCCTCACAGAATTACCTTATTCTTGGATCGGCATTTTGTTAAAGATTAGTACAATGTGAAACAATTTTGTGAGCAAAAGCACTAAAAACCTTTGTTTTCAACGTATCTTTAACTTATAGTGGCTTGCCTTATAAACCAGACTATACTAAGACTGGAGCTGGAGTTCAGTTCTTAGTAGGTATAGAATACACAAGTCAGAGAAGGCAAAAAGGTTAAAGAGAAATTCTTAATATCCTGACTTGACAAAAATATCAGATTTACACCTAAGATTTCATAGAAGGGGAAGAAATAATTCTAAGGAATGGGTCTTTTGGTATCACACTGCAAATGAAACATTCTGCTTTGGTTATATTATTGCTAATTTATCTCTCCTACTAGGTTATCTAATATTTTACAATGGTTGAAGACACACTGTACTTTTCTACCTCTGGGGAGGCTTAAAAAAGACTCTTTCCTCTACCTGGTCAATTTTTCATGGAACTTCTGGGAATTTAACATATTCTAGATAGCTCTCTCCGTCTGTAAAGTTGCTTGAGATTGAACAATCGAACCAAGTATTATTGGAATGGAACTGACAGAATGACATATACAGAAGCACACCACATGCATTTATATAGCAACACAGTCACAGGAAGCGTAATCACATAAATCTTGTTTTCATAACAAAGAAATACCACTGGCCTCATCTTTTTCTGAAGATTGCTGAGCTACTAAGAAGCAAAAAAGCTGCATTTCTTCCTTCACAATTGCCTCTCAGTGACAGAAGCCACGAGTTTAAAGCTACCCATTAAAGATAGCCTTTACCTGTGCAGCTTCTTATGCCATATTGTTTTTACGAATTTTAAAGTAATTTGCCATAATGTCAGAGGTAGAAAAAAGTAGAAAGAAAATGTGCAATAGCCTCAATTTTCTACAGTATTATATGCATATCATCTTTCTATAGAAGTGTAACTATTGCTAATAAGATGATACACTGAAATGATAAACTGCTAAGAAGCTTTAGAGGTTTAGAAACCTTGTGTTTTGCATAGGTTCTCCTGACTATGCAAGGGTGACACTGCATGGTGAAAGACAGGCTCCCATTTCCGCCTGCTTATGTACATTCCTACTTTCTAAGAAACAAGGGAAGTGTGACAGAAACATAATGCTTTGAGCTTAGGTTTGAAGTGAATGACAAAGTAATTTAACAAGGAGAGAATTCTGATCTTAATATCTTGCCTGAGCCAACTTATTTCCCATAGTTTATTTGAAATACAATTTGAATTCAAAGCAGAGAAAAAAAAATAATATCTGCATCTGAAAGCCACAATACTGTTCATCAATCTATCTGTTCAAATGCAGAGAGTCAGCATGTCATGATCTTGATTTTAGTTTCCTGCAGTATCAAAGAAGAGTGATGCAGGCAGACTACATCACGGATATGAAAGTTTACTCTTTGGTCTTTGCTACAGATGTTGGATATAAAATATAAATGGAAGTATTTAAATGATGTAGTGAAATAATTTTCTTAAATCATAAAAGAGAGACAAGAAATCACATAAATTAACAATGGATATCAGCCTTTCAGGTCACTTTTCAAACATGGGAGTCCTTAAAAATTTGCTATTGAACTTGACATTTTGGAAATTAGTTTCATCCTAATTTATAATTAAATTCTTAGATGTCAAAAGAATGGCAAATTCTTTTATTGTCATTCAGACTTACTTCAAGTCTTAAAACTCCTAGCAGACTGCAAAAACATTGGAGGATCCCAGGAACTCTGACTCCTGGGAAGCTTATTTCAAGATCTGAACAAAGGTACTCTTAAAAAACTGACACTTGAGGAAGAAAAATCTAATACAAGAGAGGACATGAAGAAGATGTACAGGGAACACATGACTTTTGAAATATATAAGGTATTTTTGTTTCCTTTCTCTAACAAAGAAAAATGAAGCACCTTTGAAATAATTTTCAACATAATCAGATGGGGCATGTTATGCAAATTAATTCTTTTTTTTTTATTACTATTTGATCTGCATGTTTAATAAATCTTGATTTTAACAAGTTAGGGGTTTTCTGGTCTTGTTTTTTTGTTTTTTTTTTTTTTTTATTTGATCTGCTTATTGAGAAACCTCATGCAGTCTGGTCCATAATTCTGCTAACCCATCAGTCTCTACGAAAAGCAAAGAGCATGGGAAGTTTCTTAAATTCTCAGTTCCCACTGGTGATCAAAAAGGTTGTTAAAATAGATATCACTCTACTATGGTATGTTGCAAAAAGCTGCAGGCAAGCAAACACAAGTGAACAATCCAGTAAGCAAGAGGCTGAGAACAACTGAAATGTACGTGACAATTTCATCCTCTGGATTTGATGTCAACAGACAAAATTGTCTCTTGGTCACTCAACAGCCTACATGAAAATGCTTCCTTGCTGATATCATTTGCTGACTGATTTCTATTTTTGAAAGAAGAAACTCCTCCTATCTACTGACTATATTTCCATGTATACTATTTCAATCCTACTGTTTGACTCAGAGCAATACAAAACCGTCTTTCATGGCTTGAAGCTTAAAGGTTTTGTATTGCTCTGAGTCAAACAGTATGCACATAACTGCTTAAATGTTTGACACCACTGGTGCATGTGTTGTAGCTGGTGCAAAATGATTGAAATAGTATACATGGAAATAGTCAGTAGATAGGAGGAGTTTCTTCTTTCAAAAATAGTTTTTGTCTCTGAGGGGTAGCTAAATAAGAAGACCTTCAAAGTAATCACATATGCACTTTTGAGAACTTTCATGAAACTATCAACTACAAACCTACATAATTCTAGTTGATTGCAATGGAGGATGTATCAGTTCTTTTTTACCCTGTTTTCATGAGCTATCTAGCATGCATTACGTACTTTAAAAAAACAGTCAGTTGAACTCATGTTGTTGGAAGAGATCATTCCTCCTCTACAGGGGTGAAAGTAGAGGCTTTCAAGAGTGACATTTCTAAAGACCAGAGGGTGTGGATGGTACAAGGCTACCACATGAAGCTAGTGCCTGTGAAGAAATTGAACGTGCAGTCAGAGGCAGAGAGACAGCTTTCACCAGGGATGGGCACAACTCCCTAAGGACCTGAGAAGACTGCATTTGCAGCTGTTGAGAAAGGCACTGAGTAAAAACAGGTACCTGCCTGCAAAGATCCAGTGTGTGAGAAAGAGCTGTACATAAAAATTTTGGTTTTCTATTCTGTCTACCTTGACATATATTTAAAAAGTTAACTATTCAAGCCTGTGCTCTATTAATGTTTGACTTTACTTTCTGCTGAGAGCATTCTATCTTCCTGTGGAGCTCACTATAAAAAGGGTATAGGCATGTCCATTTCACAG
>JASSUY010042339.1:0-53551 GCA_032466535.1 Forpus xanthops
AGCCAAAAATCCAAAACACAGTACTCACCAGCTACTGCTTAAAGAAAAAAATGACTGCTGCTGCTGAACCCATGACACATTACCATTTAAATAAATATTAATACTGCAGTAATGCTTTAGAAAATGGTATGTGCAAAATTCTTTTCTCTCAGCAAATGTATATTGGAAGTGCACCAACCTCAGAAGCAGATTTCATTTCAATGAAATCTGTGGCCTAATAAAAATATACTGTTTACAATGATTGTCTTTTAAGCTTGTCAAGTCACTTAAAAGAATTTATATTACTACACAAGCATAAACCATCTCATGTAAAATTGGAAAGATTTTAGAAGAGACCCTTGTATACTGAAAAAAACACAGTAGAGAACATACTTTTTTAACAGTTCTCCTACAGAAGCCTCTCTCATCCAGGAAATGGGAAAAGATTTTCAGGGCTATGGAGACTGTTCCCATCACGGGCCTGCAAACACCTTTTCCAAACAATTTGCTCCTTGTTGCCACCTTGAGACTATCTGCTCCCTTGATTGGGAACACCGAGCACGCGCAGGTAATGGAAATCAGGAAAATGCACTACCGGGGTTTTTTTGTGTCTTCCCAAACAAAGAACTACTTATTTCCCTTTCACAAACCAAACGAAATTACTCAAACAGAATTTCGTGTGTTACACCCTACAGAGACCAAAAAGCAAAGGCATATATCCATAAAGAAATACGCAACATAAGAATTCACATAAGGGAAGATGAGAATTCTTTACACCTTTATTCTTAATACACTGGAGGAGCTATTTAAGAACAGTTAATCTCAGTGAATATATCTCCATAGTAATGATGGCAAATCTTGCCAGTCAATTGCATTATCAGCTGATTATAGCAATTAGACCAGTATAGGGGAATAATTTTACTTGCATGCCACAATCTAATCTAAAAAAAAAAAAAAAATTAAAAAAATAATTCAAATATGAATAACCTTTGTTTTTAGTTTTCAGACTTCCATCCCTTTTGCGTTTGTCCACTTGGCCACCAGCTTCACGAAAAACTTGGCTCATGACCAGGTACAACCCCAAAGAAACCAGAGGAGAGGTCACACACATGCTCTGCTGTGCTCCAGACTAATGGGTTTGCTTCCAGGAGATCAGAATCCACCAAATGTTCTAACTGGTAAGAAAAATTGTTTTTCCTAGCCTAGAGATGCATTAACAAGCCCGAGTTTCTGAGCATCTATGTCCCATGTAACTAAACTAAAACAGCAGTCCCTGAAATTGTGGATATGGACTTAATATTATTAAGCTAAATAAAAACTATGAAAGGATTTGAGAAGCCTAGAGGGTCAATGCCTCCATTTCTTCTTTGCCTGTCAGAGGCCCTGTTTAGTCTTGCCTGAGAAAGGCGGAATTTGGTTGCAAACGATTTCCTCTCTAATCTTCTACCTAACTCTGACAGAAGACATAAGCAGGCAGGGGAAAGGTATTTTTAAAAAGCCAGAAACATCATGTGATTTGGAGGAAACTATCCAAAAAACTGTAGAGCTTGTGGGGTTAAAAATGAGCTCAGGTTTCCATGACAAAAAGTCTTTGATCCACACTTTTTCTGAATAACACTAGAGATAAAGAAAACATTTGCAATTATGAACACTTTCACTTGAAGACTCAAAATTAAAGCAAATGTCTCTCATCACACTTAAAGCATGAAAGAATACGCTCATCTTTCAGACATATTTACAGTTTTAAAAGAATGCTATCAAAATATATATATGAAACATTAACAAGATACTGCATTTCTTGTTTTGATGCTCCAGATGCAAATATATGACAGTTATCAGGGTTGGTTTTTCTTTCAGATACCTTTCTGCAAGAAAAATTTGCTACATATTTTATACCCTTTTGCATATCCAAATATGCTTACTCATGCAAAATTTATTTAACCACATCCTTCAACTGAAAGAAAACTGAAAGGTAGGATTAATTAGCACAGCATGTTCGATCACTTTCTTT
Organism: Forpus xanthops; assembly: GCA_032466535.1. Taxonomy (NCBI): domain Eukaryota; kingdom Metazoa; phylum Chordata; class Aves; order Psittaciformes; family Psittacidae; genus Forpus; species Forpus xanthops. Next base: position 1,991 of record JASSUY010042339.1, read on the forward strand.
AAGGGTTCCCTGTCTGTTTCCATGGTTACACTACAGGAAGAACGACAATCTCATTTTAAAAAGACAGAGCTTATGGGGGACCATCAAAACTTCAAACCTTAATGACCAATGTGCATAAAAGCCAAAAGGTAAATGGAGAGATCATCAGGTTGAGTACCCAATATATTTGCATATTGCTGCTTGAGCACTTTTTTTTTGCCTGGGAAGGTAGAAGGAGGGCCTCCTGACAAGAAGTAATTCCCCCCTTGGTTCCTATGTCTTCTGAAAGATAAAAGGTCAACCCATGTCCTGCTGTTGCAGCCTGATTTTGAGAGAAGGAAGCCAAGCATAAGGCCCAGTTATTAAGAGTCAGATTGCATCAGAGCCACTGGGGAACTTGTGTATACTTACAGGAAGAACAGACACTGCTTAACGTTCTCCAGGCACTTACTTCTATGGGCATTATTTATCCAAGCTGAAAGAAGAAACTGTTCTGATGTATTACAGACTGCAAGACTTGCACAACAGCATCTACCTGCGCTGTGACACAAACCATAACTTTCTTTTAACTCATTCATTACACAACAGCTGCAATGCTCTATATTTAAAATACAGAGCGAATGACCTCTGCCTATGTATGTATACATCTTTAACACACAAAACCTGCTGCCTCTCACTCTGAATTAAAAAAAAACTACAAAACCCAAGAAAATATTTCCTTCGTTGGTAAACACAATTTTCTCTGCTTTGTCTGCATTTATCTTTCATGTCAGACTCAGAGGTTTTATCTGATTTTACCTAGAATCAGTTATTGACAAAATACATGACAAAATGATTTATCACTGTAATTTTTAAATTGCATTTGGCTTTACAAGAGGCTCTTGCTATATCCAGACTCAAGACCTATTCAATACACACACCTTTGGCTACTCAAGCAGAAGTATTAATATTTGATATCTCTTTAGCTCCAGGACAGCTTTCTAGTCAAGTTCATATGACAATCAGGAAGCCTTTGTTCACAGCAAATATGATTCTGCAAAATGAGAAAACCAGTTATGCCCGCAAAAAAAAAAGGTCTACCAACCATGCGCATGGTTTCCCTTTCTGTTACACCTTAAATGTGTTGAGCTATTTACTATTTTGATTTGGATATATCTAAATGGGCTATATATAGTAAGGGATACTAAAAAAAAAAAGGGGGGAGTTGTTGCTTTTTATTCCCGATTCAGATTCTTTTAATGCTCCTTTTTTTTCAGTCTTCTGGTTTGCTCATTTTAACAATAACTTAGAGTTTCAGGTAAATGGCTTATAAATCCATAACTATGAAACACTAACAATATAAAATATTGTTATCCTACTGCCGATCATGAACAGCCAACTCCACTTAACCTGTTTACTCAACTACTTGTTCTCCAACAGAAGGGTACGTATCCACTGAATACCTGAATGACAGCAAAACAGAAATATAATGGGTGGAAACAATGACATTGCTTCAGTGAAGCAGTCAGCTTTTTAAACCAGAAGTCCATTCTCATCCATCAGAAGCACCCTGCATCCTTTCATTCTTTACCTGAGTGCTTCTGTCTTTAAGTAGCAGCTGTACCACGACATTTGAGTTAAATATCTTTCAAGTAAGAACTGCCTACAATATCCTATGGCCTAGTCCTAATTTAGCCAGTAGAATACGGTAGTGCTGTTTATTTATAAAAGCTATCGCTATCAAAGAGAGCCTAATTATGTTCCCAAATTAGTATTCCCAAGCGCACTTGAGAAATGACTGGTCTTCCAAACTGAAGAGGAGCCTTCAAGAGACAGAGCAGAGTAAATAAGGCAAAAGGCATGTGTGCCTCTCAGCCTGTCTGTTTTTTTCACCTCTATCAGTTGTTCTAATAAAATAGCATTTTTCACTGCAAATCTTGTTTCATGTGTGTCTTCAGACAGTCACTTACAGTACTGCAGATGATAATTACTCTGGTTCATGAATGGGACTCACCTGTCCTTTTGAAAAACACAAGATACAGAAAGGGGAGACTCAGAAATACTTTTTCTGCTACTTAGAAAGAATGACTTTAACTCTCATGAAAAGTATTTATCTTTTTTTCCAACAACTCCAGCGTCTTCCTAAGTAACCCGAAGAATCTTAGTGAGAAAGCGGAATATGAGGAAGAGCTCAGCTGTTGGTGGTATACTGAAAGATCATTTTGATTAACTTGACTGATAGCCACCCTAGCTATAAAGCTGTTCATTTCCCTGCTTTAAAATCATTATAAAATATTTCTGATACATTTTGAAAAAGCCCATTGATGCTGAACATGTACCATGGCTGCCAAATTCATTCATTGTCTATTAGCAGAAAGAAACACACTTAAAATTCAGTTCCAATCAAAAAGTGGTATGGAAGTGCAGAAGAAAAAAATGTCCCACTTTTCACACCAGAAAAATGTATCTATTCCCATGGCCTTCTGGGTCACGTGAATATGTTTAATTGCCTCTGCTAGTCTGGAAGCAGAAAAGTAATAGGGTGGGCAGGAAAAAAATAAAGAAGCAATCTGCACCAACACTGTAAACATTCACACAGATGCAAAACCTAACAGAACTCAAGGACAGCAAGCAATTTCACATCAAACATAACTTCCGCATTACTGGAAAGACCTGGATTCATTATGCATATGGTATACTTGCCCACAATCCCTTAACAGTTGACTGATTTAAATCTTGCTTTCCAGATTCTGGATTTTCACTTAACGATGTCCTGTTTGTTGTCTCACCAAAACACTATATGAAGATGACACCCTCTGCTCCTTACAGTGTCCCAGCAGGAACACACCGCTTTGCTAATAAAGCGGTAAGAGAAAATATCAGAACTACTCATTCCAGTTATGTGAAGTTATCAGGTTTGAAGCAAAGAGTTAACAGTGGTTGAATGGATAGTTTTAAACTGGGAAGATCTGCAGAGCAAAGGGAGAAAGTTCTAGAAAGGACAAACAGGGAGAAAATAATTCTTCCCTGAAAGTGAGAGGTAATGTGTCTCAGGATATTTTAATATTCCCTGAGAAAAGAGAAAAACTGGGAAGCAGCGATGAATGAGTGAGCCCAATATTGGACAATGATTTGACTTTAGGATAGGATAATAATAATGAAAAAATTATATGTGGACTTTTAAGGCATATGAATTATGAACTTGCTGAAGACAAGGAAGGTGACAGACCACTTTCCTAAAGTTTTGAGGTAAAAATGTTTCACTGTCATTAGAATTTTCCTCTAAAAAAAAATCAAAGGAATTCAGAAAAGAAGCGTGGGGAGAAGTGTTGTAGGGAGACAAAGTGAGAGCTGTGAATATCCAACTTAGGGAAGTGTAACAGTCCATCAAGCACTGACCACAGAAGTTAACAACCTACTGCAGGGTACGAAGTTAACAATTCACTATGATCCCTCTCTATACAAATAAAAGCAGGGCCACAAGAGCTATTTTTGGATTATTCCATCTGGAGTTCAAGTAAAAATGAACCAACCCCTATCAACTGGTACTGTGGTGCCTTATCACTTGATAAAAGTGCAGCAGGTACTTGGCATATTGCTTATTGCACAGGCTAAATACAACATACTAGTAAAAAAATATGCTTGCACTGTGCTGTGCAAGACTTACTTTGTTCAGAAAATAGTTGTTTATATAAACTATCTTCCCTTTGTTAGGGTGTTAAGAGGACTGGACACGTAACAGATTCAAGCCCCTTATATACAGGACAGCAGTACCATTTAAAACCTTCTAGATTAATGCTGTATTAAATCTGACAGCTGAAGAACTGTTAAATAAGCACTATCTAGTGCTACTGTAATGATTCAGAGTCATCCAAACAGAAATGCAAAAGCTAAATTTCACCAAGAAGTTTATATTCCAACATCTAATCCCAATTGTTTATAATCAGGTAATTTTATTTCTTAACTGACCATACAATGCTGGCAGTGACAAGGTGAAGGTTCACCACAGTGAACACATACTGCTCTCCCCATCTATTAATGGGGTCTACTACTCAGTGCAGTTAATCCATGGAATGCTGATGAAAAGCAACAATAGTGACATGACCACTGGGATGTTACTCCATGGAGTGATTTATTGCAGTGGAATACTACAGTTTTGCTGATCTATCATTACCCATCTAGAGCTAAAATATCTGGAGAACTTCAATGACAAGAATACCTCAAGCCATGGTCAGCTACAGAAAGCATAATCAAGTACCTGCAAATTTATTTGCAAAGAGATCAAATCCCAGGAACTGGTCTAGGATAGTTAATTGAACAAGACCAGGGGTACATGCAGAAGCAAGTATTTCAACAACATTAACATCTACAAACAAACAGTACTTTTGAAAAGCATATCTAGCAACTATTTTATTTATAAATCAAACAAAACTGCCATTTGACATTACCCTGCAGGAGTGGAATTTGTGAATTTGAAAAACTGTCACCACATGGATATTAAATCCATCAATTCTTCCAGTAGAAGAACTGACTAATGTATAAACAGCATGATTCTGCAACTAGGAGCCACCGACTCCTGGCCCCTTTACTGCACAGCCAATGCAATTACATTTGATGTGCCTACTTTCCAGGTAAGGTGTCCCTTGAGCATCCATGTCCATGCTGCAGGATGCAGCTGCATTTTTTCATTATCCAGGCCCATCTTTTGAACCACAGCTGCCTTGCCTGGCACAAACAATTCTCTAGTGATCATGGAGTTTGATCCAGGCTGCTTCCAGTACCCAAGCCAGACTATTTATAAATAAGACAAATACTCAGCTGATTTTTGTCATTTCTTCAATATGTTATACTCTGCAGCTCACATATTTCCTTAACAGGTAAGAAACAGCTTTAGCTGTTCTGCCAAAGGGCTCCAGTAGGTTTTGCATGAGTTATCACATTAGTACGTATATTTGCATACTAGGTAACGCCTCCTGCATCTAAGCCTACATTTGACTGCACTGGAGTAAGAGATAAATGATCTGAAAACATCAGTACAGTACAGGCAATGGTGCAAAACAAAGCTGAAAAAAAAAATAATAATACCTATATAAGACTTAAAAATTTCCCTATTTTCACTTTGCTTTCAAGAGTGAAACCATTAAGAAAAACCTGTGTAAGTACTGTTGCTTCTGTACAGCAATATTATAAAGCAGTATCTTATAACAGGAACTTCAGAACTACCAGATCTACCTGTTCAATTGAATTGCTCTTCAAAACTCATTTAATGTCTATGTCATCTTAAATTAGCTGAATCACAAATCTTCAAAGAAAAGTTTTATGTGAGAGACATTCCAATATGCTTAGGTCTAAATGATTATTTGACTTTGCATCAGTAATCAGGCATCTGTATTCCTGCAGAGCCACCTAATCAGCTCTTAATACAATTTTGTCAGTGAAAAAGAAGAAATGAAAACAGACAATTTCATTTTTTAAGACATTACTTTAGAAGAACACTAAGGCTGTGCCTTAACAGTATGTTTCTGGAAATATGCAGTTAAAAAGCAGATGTTCCTTATGAGGTATCTTTCTCTAAAACAGTACTGAAACACTAAAATACTATTGCCAGAATGGCAAAATTGGAGTTATATGACCAAATCTAGTCTATTATGTACAGATGTAACCTTACTAAGTCACTGTAATTGCAGAACTGTATCATAACTGAATAAAACAAGCGACAATTTGTCAGTACTGAAGCCAAGCTATTCTTTCATTTATTCTTGTATTTAACCTAAAGATGATGGATATACTTCTCCACCGATATTTGATAAGGACTATTTGTAGATTGCAAGCAAAGGATCCCTAAAATTATTTTGACCACACACAAAATACTATTGTTATTTTATTATCACCTTTCCGACATTTAATGTTTTATTTAAACCAGGTAATATTTCAAGTTTGCATTTATGAACAAATTATAACTACAGGTGAACACATCTCATTTAGCATCACATCCTGCAACCTGCATTATAAAGCTGGTGTGTCCTGGGTTCAGCAGCAGCAGCCATTTTTCTCCTTCTTGGTAGCTGGTGCAGCGCTGTGGTTTTGATTTTGGGCCTGGGAACTGTGCTGATACCACCAGTGTTTTCAGTTACTGCTTGGTAATGTTTTGTCTAACCAAGCACCTTCTGAGCCTCATACCCTGCCAGGGAAGTGGGGAAGCTGGGAGGAAGCAGAGACAGAGCACCTGACCCAGGCTGACCAAAGAGGCATTCCGTACCACAGCATGTCATGCCCAGGATTTAAAAACGGAGGGCAGGGACACAGAAGGCTGTGGGGGTGCACTGCATGGTCGGGCTTGGAACCAGGTGGTGAGCAGTTGCATTCTTTCCTTGTATTTCTCTTCTCATTATTATTACTGGTGGTAGCAATAGTGATTTGTGTTATACCTTAGTTACTGAACTGTTCTTATCTCAACCTGTGGGAGTTGCATTCTTACGATTCTCCTCTGCAGCCCCCGGGACTGAGGGAAGAAAAAGTGGGTAGATAGTGAGCAAAACTGCATGAGGGCCTTAAACCACAACAGGGTAGTGATCCTGAACAATAGCAGATAGAATGGGCAAAGAACTGCAAGTTTCAAGAAGCTAACATTAACCATTTGTGTGTATAAAGCACATTTCAGTGAGCCACTGCCTTTTTTTCTTATCCCTCCCTCTTTTTTTTTCTATTTATTTTGTTTATTCCTAAGATCTACAGATAATTCAAAGCTGAATCAGCCTGCTTGAAGAATCCAGAGCTGAATACTAGTGATGAAAGTACTGATATAAGTTTTTCGCCTCTAGAGCCTCATACTTGGTATCTGCTTTTACAATCGAATCAAACTACTGCAATTAATAGCTATCTTAAAGATCATTGCAATGAAATATCATTAGAAGCAAATAAAGCTACAGAAGCAAATACAACCAAAAAATTTGATGTCCAGGTGACTTAAAGGTTGTTGCAGTGAGAAGGATTAGAGTATGTTTATGGCTCTGGCAATAAAAGAGATGATATCTGAAAGTCTTTTAGCTTATTTCCAATGATCACAGAGAAAATAGTTACATGACCTAACATATTATAAGCTATAAAACCCAACGGTGGGAAAAGCTGAACTAACCTTGCAGGAGGGCTTGGGCACATTTAACAAGGTGAAAATCTAGCTAGCCATCCTCTCTACTGCATCACATGAAAAGTTATACAGCAGCGTTTCCTTCTCATGCAAAGTGGTTGTTAGTATTCCTACATCACCCAGACATAAAGCTGCTGATTCTTGATTTTCCACTTTTAATATTGGTAACTTTGGGTCTTTCAAATCATAAGACAGAAAATTCAAGCGAAGTTTGATTATTTGTAACATACATCAGGGTAGCTATGTGGAGTTAACAGTTATTTCTACAGCTCTTTGGAACTGTCACTCACTGGAGAAGTAAGTAGTACTAGGACAAGTAGTGCCTGACCTCTTCTGGCTATGATGAAGGCCAATTGCTGCAGCAGAAATTCTCATCTTAATGCAGGTAGACCTGCAAGTGCAGTATTTATTCACGTCAGTAGGAATTGAGTATCTATAAATATATTAATATATCCAGCACTGTGTCCTTCAGAAGAAATGAAAAACCCTGCATAAATTATTAAAAATTACCTAGGTAAAATGTGACTGTATTGCAGTAAGGTAAGCTTTTAAACTGTCTGAGGCAAAACAAACGATGTTATAAATTATAGAGCCATCACTTCTTTAAAATGCAATCTGTATTATGGAATTATTTCATATTGTATTAAATAGCACATTTCTCTTAATGAACTGTCAACCTCTGTTCATGTTAATCTTTTTCTTTGCATATCAATTTTTTGTTCTGACTGATGATGAATTGTTTCCTCTTTAATCCACACCTTTTCCAGTTATCCTTTAATTTTCACATCTCTGATTATTTCCTGTGTAAAATAAATCTTCAAAACTATTAGCACATTAATGAAATCAAAATTATTTTAAAATTTGCCACAATTTTCGCAGTATATATAATCTATCTCTTAAATAAGGAAACATTAAACAAAACCATAATTAGACCAAGAAAGCAAAGACGGAGAGTACTATGGGATCAACCATATATTGGCTATAGCTTTACCATGACTGTAATAGTTGTTTTGCTCTCTAACTGCTGAATCAGAAAAAAAGAGAAGCTTCAGAGCTATAGAGTTCTAAAGAAAGTTCAATTTTTTAAATATAAGGCTTGCAGACACACTAGTCAAAAAGTTTATGGACTAAGGCTATAACAGGAGCAAGATGTATGGGAAGAGAAAATGTTCTCATATAAAACTGACAGGAGAACACATGACTAAATAAGACCTTTTTTATTTCTTTTCAATTAAAAAACCCACTTGTCATTGCTGCCTGGATTTTACATACATCTACAAATTCATTTAGATGGATGGATCTCTCTTGTGCAGGCAGCAGATCTCAGTTCTCCATGCTTTTGTGTAATTATCACGTAACTGCATAACTGCCTGGTTGACACAGGTGGGGAATACAAGACTAACAAAAATAATCATGACCCTGATAATAATGAGAACACAGTCAGCACTGAGCTATCTGCGGTACAGATGCGTCTAAATCCCATGTTCTTCTTAAGTGCAAAACCCTGAAACAGATTTTTCATCACAGTTGTTTTAATGGTGTCGTAACCAACTTCCTTTATTGCTCTTAATGGGTAATTAAGATGCTTTCCTCCTATTTAAAGGCTCACTATAACTCCAACTTGTAAAAATGGGAAACTGGATTGAACCCGCAGTAACCTGAGATGCATTTAACAGGGGACCCATTTAGTGAGTCACACCAATCTCCAGAGCTCCTTAATGGTTTTAAAAAAAGAAAATGGAAATTTCCTTTTCAGCAAATAATCCTACACAGTGCTTCTCAGTGGGAAGAGTGTAAGTTACAGCAATACAGTAGTACAGTACTTCAGTAACAGCTGAAAAGCCTAGTACATTTGAAGAATTTCAATTTCAACTGTTAAAAGTAATCACTGAGACCTGATATAGACAAAAATTCAGTGTGTGGCTCTGCTCTGTACTTCCTATTAGTAGAGAGAAGTTAAAGTCTTAGTTGAAAAAAGAACCTCGCAGTTTTTGCAAAATGCTGTATCCAGATAGTAATCCAGTGTCAAATCTATTCTTCTCCATAGGCTATGAAACCAAGTTGCTGTTCAGAAGGTATTGTTCTTGCATTGACTCTCACAATGGCATTTTTTTTTACCTGTATTTACCTGATACCTCAATAAAACCATCAGACCTATGAAGCAAATTAGATAGAAATCCACGATGAGAATGACAAACCAAATAAGAGAAGCAAGAAGCATCTGCAGTGGTAGTAGAGCGCACATGTTCCTACATCTTCAGCTCTAAACCAGTGCACAGATCTTTAGCTCAAATGCCAGAAATCAGATCTACCCCTTTTCACTGCTGTCACCTGAAATTTCCTGTCATATGTATCTCCTCTCCACTCTTTACCACAGATCTGGACAAGATGAGGGAAGGTCACAAACACAGCGCATGAAGCCCTTGCTCCTGGGCCCCCAGTTTCCTATCAGCTCTGCTCCTAAGCTCTGGTTCCCTGGATCTAGAAAGCAACATGGATGGCAAGGGCTTTTTTCACTGACTCAGTAGTGTGCACTTGAGTTTATGTCAGGACAAATGCATAGAGTTTGCTCTGCTGGTCCAGGTATCCAACGCAGCTGCCATGTTGAACAGCATTGTCAGCTTCTGCTCTCAAAGGAAAATGCTGTATTTAGAGTCAATTACAGAAATAACTGTGTTTCACACAGACGCTGCCTAACTCAGGTTTGAGCAGTCTAGGTTTCACTTTCCAGGTTCCCACTTCCTTTTTTATTACTTAATCACAACACTGTCACTGAAGTAATCTTCATTTCTCGATATTTATTACAAATAGAGCCCTCAAAGAAGCCCATTACCAATCTTCCTGGAGTGTACAAGAACAAATTCTTCAGATTTCAAAGGCTGTTTTCATAGGAGAACAGGCTGTACCCAGGAAACAGCAACCTCCCACAGGGATATGACAAAGAAATGCCTTTTCCATCTCTGTTCAGTTCAAACAGGGTGCTACAGGGGCCTGTGGACATATATTTAGGGTTAGCTGGTTCCCTTTATCAGTAGCATCCTTCGATAACAAAACTCCAGACAGATTCTACCATTTCTACAACCTCGACAAGGCCTGCTGTTGAGGCAGCCAGAGCCTGCTGCGAGTCAGCTGCATCAGAAGTGAACCAGGCTGCTCCCACAGCTGATCTCAAATGCCAGGCGGCTGCAGTGCCATGGCCCACTGTTTCTCAAGTGCATTGGAAGCCAGAAGATTAGAGGGAGACAGCCTACATAACTAGAGATGCTCTCAGAGGCATTTTAATAATTTTATCAAGCATCTCCGACAATATGAAATACCATCTCTTCAGATACCATGACAACTCCTTATACCAGCATCTTCAAGAATTGATACTCTGTGGAGCATTTACACAGAAAAACATAGCAGTTATCCATGCAAGCAATCTTTTATGCAGTCCAACCTTTCACATGAATCTTGTATGGTACATTATAAAAAAATTCCTCATGAGATTTTTACTGTGAAAAAAAGAACTAATTTTTGTTCAAGTTGTCAACATAGCTTTAATCATTTTAACAGTAAACTACACTGCAATATTCTTGTCCCCCATGACAAATCTCCGAGATGCTCCCCACAGAAAAATCTATATGGAAATTCATGGAATCCACTCAGCTGAAGTTTTAAACTGCAACTCCATTGAGTATAATTCTCCTTATTACAAATCTCAAGCCTCTTTGCTCCTGCTATCTATTATTAATCATCCTATGTATCTAGAAGGATGTATGATTTAATCACACTTACATGATTCGTTCATTTACTACATCACAGGGCTTTATATTAACAGAACTCTAAAAGCTTAAGGCAGGACTTCCACCATAATGCAGGCCTCCTGTAGCTCCTTACTCATCCAAGGAGATACCCAAAGATAACAAAGAGCTGACAGGAAAAGCTTCAGGTCAGTGTTATTTGGGAAAGTAAAGCAAAGACACTTCCATTAAGGCTGTTGTGCTGGTTTTCCCTCCGAAGCCCACCCCACTGACAAGAAAGAATAACTGACTGCAAGAACAAGCACTAAATCATTAAAACACTAAGTTCCTGATGCTCTTCCTCTTTCATTTTGCTACAAAACTAACAAAAAATGTGGTAGGGAACAGCGAAAAGGGAATATTTCTATTCAAGTCTCAAAAATAAAAAACTCAATTAGCAACTTTTCCTATTCTTGCAAGTTGTAGTCAAGCTAACAACACCTTCTACACCTGCTTTTTCATGCTTTAAAATTGTATTTTGCAGTTTTGCCTCTCAGGTGCCTGCATAGTCATATATTGTGTCTTGGGGCCATGGCACAGAAAGTCAGATGTGAAGACATATAGGTCCATGAGCTTACAGTAACTTCACAAACCAAAACATAGACCAAACAGGTCTTCAAACTTTTCATTCACCCTCTCTGTACAGTTCACTTCTCTTGCTGGCAGAGCAGAAAAGACAAATGGCTTCAGGTAAGCTTCACAAGCAGTCCTCTGAAATCTCCAGCGGTAGGTTCATCAGCTCACAGGCAAAGCTGGACAAGGGACCTACTGTTGATTTGGCCAGTTTCTCTCAGCCTCAGACATTCTACCACTGCCTCACATGATAGTCAAGTTTAACTATTTTGTTCTCTACATCCATGCCCTGAGGATTTTCTCAATGCATCCAAATGTGATATCAGCGTACCTATCCTCAAAAGCTACGGAAATGTTTTATCCAGAAATATATAATAACAGGTGTAACCATATATTTTACAACCCAGAAAGCACAAAAATTATTCTAACTAAAGAATATGCAAGAGTAGGCATACTATGATCAATTTAAAGGTCCACATTGTCCCTGGAAGAGCCAGAATATTAGGTTGTTCCTTCCTGGAAATCCCACATGGAAGGTGAGACCCACCTCCTACCTGATTGCTATCAGCTATTTAGGGACCTTGTGCTGGAGTTATTAAGTTGAAGACTCTGGATGCAAACATAAGATTAGCCAATCTTTTGTAACAGCATACACAATAGCTAAATGCCAATCCTCAGTCACTAAAACCAAAACCAAAACAAAAAAAGCATAGTATATACTGAGTCACAGAGCCACACAAAAAGAACCCGCTTAGTCAAAACTGCTAAACTGCTCAAGACTTTGTCCTGTCAGTAAAGCATAACATATCCAAAGGCCAATAAATGGATCTGTGTACAGCACAGAGAAAAATTAAAGTGAAGAAACTACTAACCAAAGGCTAAGGAGCAGCTACACATCCCAATCTATGCAATAACTAGCATAAAGCAAAAGCCTTTTCTCATTTAAGTTTATAATTGTTTATGGTGTTACTCATTAAACGTTTTTAATGCTTTATTTCTAATCAAGACGGACATAGGTACAGGGGAATATAAACAAACCCATAGCTAAATTCAGACCACAGGATCAAAAATAATTCTTGCACTTCATTTCATGAGGAGAATTCCTAATATACTTTAATTTCCTCTGGAATTTCAATTAGATTGAAAACAGAATGCAAGAATGGAGTTCAAGGACTATTTTTCATGGCAACAATTATTCAAGTTGTAGTCTCCCCTATTATATCTTCTCAAGAAAGCCATTTTTTACAGCTCATCCATTTTTAATTTGATAAAGCCTCTACGTTCTGTTCTCCCTTCTCATTTGACTGCTGAATCTTCTCATAAATGCTCATTTCCTAGCAGCTATAGCACAATGAACAGAAAAGCAAACCACCGGTCATCTGAACAAAGACACTCCCACACAGTGGAGTATCTATGTCTGGGAGCCCTGCTGCAGAAAAACACATGCCCACAGTTATTCTAAGATTCCACTTCAGCTGCAGTGCAATGCACTGGAAGGCATGAATAGCCTTTCTTTTACCTTGTTTATTCAAGAACTATGATCCACTACAGCCTGCTTTTAAGTATTTGATATCCTACACTGAGAAGATTAAATAAGCCTGACACCAAATGAAAAACTTTGCCCGTGCCTTTGATTTTTTGTAAACTTACGAAACCAAAATCTGAAGGTCTTGTCCTTAGCGACTAAAGGGCCTTTGTTCTAAGATTTTATATTTATTGTGCTAGCAAAGTCTCTGACAGAACCTGATTTCTTGATAGGTTCTCTCCTGCCTTGAGTGCATTTGAAAGCAAGCAAAACACCCCTAATTTCCATATTGCTCCTCATGTAATTAATCAGATATACAATCTAAACCGACTTCCTTTCCAAGCACATTATTGCAAATTAGTCTTTCATGAGAGAATAACCTTTTACATCTTGTTTAAGAGTCTTTTGTAGTGGAAAGGTGGAAGATGGGCTATAATAATACAGCTTTTAAATAAGTAAATATGCACAGGGGTGCATGGAGAGAGCACATGGGTGTGCTCTTATTTCTTATGCCTCCAGTGAAAGAGGTCATAACCTTTCAGACTTTAACCTCATCACTTCTAATTTTTCATCTTGTTCTCCAATGAGAAATTCAACCCATCTGGTTTTCAATTTTACGAGGTCATGAGCCATGAAAGAAAATCCAGCTTTAAAAAAAATAAATTGAGATATATAATATTCTCCCAGTGTATAAGAGAATCTACGCAGATGTTTCTGTTAGGTCAGAAGAAACTTTTAACAAACAGAAAAAACTTTAGCAGCAGCACCCCCACTAAAAACCCCCACACCATATGAAACATTTTATGTACAAAAGAGTTTGCAATATCACCTACAGGTTTTTCATTATCCACCAAAGCCAGAGTGCAATCATCAGAATCTCTTGAAGGACTTGTAATAAGGTGATGCTTGGAAGTCAGATAAGTTCACAGTGTTTTGCACATATAAATGATACATCAAAACTAGTCATCTCAAACAGCACATCACCTTTAACAGAGGACTAACTCATACATCATTGCAAAAACACAGATATATGAAACAGGTGGATCATTAAGAGATTGAATCTTATAGTAAAATGAAACATGCAGGAATGCTTTCTTTAAGCATCTTAAAAACACTTCTGGTATCTTCCAAGTTTTGAAAAACAGCAACAGAAGATGGTATTTAAAAGCAGCTAATAATTGTTTCAAAACCTATTTCTCTAATTGCCTTACAATCCAAAGGCCAGTCAAGTTCTTGTGGACTGTGTCCACCTGAATTCCTATTCTTTTCTCCAGCATAGCAAATACACACTGAGCTGTTAATTGCAGTAATGCTAATTAAAAGACAAAAAAACATGACTACATTAACAGTGGAATTGCCAATTAGCACATACACTCCCTCATTACTGCTGCTGCATGAAATGTGAAGCCCGATGTGGATAGCAGTCATAAAAATGAAAGAAATTTTTAAACAGCCAATAGGTCACATTTTCAGCTGACTTCAGAAGTTCTACTGGAATCAGGAGCTGAGAAGTTGACCTACAGAAAAGAAATTCCTGCAATGGTTTGTTGAAAGCACTAAAGAAAAATGCCATTTTCCACATCTGCATTCACAATGGTTTTCAGAGGAAATAGTACTTGCCCCACTGTAGTAACTAGAAAATAGCTATAAAATTATACTTCAAAGCCAGCAAAAAGGCTGACATTTCAGTGGACAATTTTCCCTTGCCTTTTACCCCACATAAGGTTCCCCATAAGGGACTAAGGGATACTGAAAGCAGCCTGGATGATCCTAGTGTCCTTTATTCTTGAAGGAATTCTTTATTCTTGTATCCTTCAGTCTCTTTCAATAACCATTTAATGCAGGTTAATCCAGATCTCCACAACCCTAGAGCTGATTCCATAAAGTGACTGTGCTCTTTATATAGTCTGTATTTGCTTAGCTCTCTCTCTTTCTTTTCTTTCTGTTTTTTCAGAGGTCTCATGGTAAATAAAACTGAAATAAATACTTTCAGCATGATCTTCCTTGTGAGAACTGGAGTATATGTTTGTTTTTTACTTGCTCCCTTTTAATCAAGCATTTTGTTGACCATAATCAATTTCTTCACTCAGGAGAAAAATGTGCAATTATCTACAATGAAGAAGGTGTGTCTAAGGAATAGGGTGGGGGGAAGAGAAATCAATGGAACCATCTGTCTGACATTCCTACAACATTATAAGAGACTTGTAATTAACTGCTTGCCTACCAAAGTCTGCCAGCTTTAACTCCCCCGTGTCACTGATCAGAAGATTCTGTGGTTTCAGGTCCCTGTGCAAAATGTAACGCTGGTGGATGTAAGAGAGTCCTCGCAGCAACTGAAATAAAAATAACTGAAAAAGAGGGGGACAAAAAATGACCTCTGTTAATATTTTGCATATAACCACAGATTTTCTTCACAGTATGCAGGGTGTTTGCATATTGTGGTAACATTGTGTCAGAATTCCTCCCAAAATGGCATTAATTCCCACCCAAGTTTAACACAACCAAATTTCCACCTAAAAATATGTATTTTGCAAGGACTAGCACCATCCTCCAAACCCTACTGCATCATAGATGCAATTAGCCTGCTTTATAAAGAGCAATACAACCGTGTACAGAAGGCTCGATTTCTACCAAATTATAACTGTATTCCATTTACCCATATGGCCTTAGAGATTAGGTGGTAGCCTGAAGACAGATGTGTATCTTCACTAATTATAGGATACAACAGTACAGGGTGCATAGGGATGGGGGGATAAGGCTGGGGGATGGGACACTGGAGCTAAAGCAAAGAATAATTTAGTAACACAACAATAACACGTGCAGGAAACCTGCGAGTATGATAGGTTTTCTCCTTCAAAGGTTTTTTTAATGGGAGTTCCTTAAGTATTTTTCATCAGGAAATAATAATTTCCACTGTACCTAAAGATGGCTTTTGAAACCTACTTATAATAGTTTTAAAGGTAAATTTAGATAGGGACCTTAACTCATCCCCCATGTCTTTTGTAACCTTTCACTAGACTCTGCAAATGCTTTCCATAGAGCCAAGCATCAATATTGCATATTTCTGCAATTTTTAATTATGAAAAAAGACCTGGATGATGGAGATCCTTTGTTCACTCCATTTTATCTCCTCTCCCATCATCCTCCTGCATTCTTATAAGGCACCCCCTGTGAAAAGCTGTATTATCCCTCATGGATTTTGTCAATACAAAGGGTGAATACACGTTCCCTAGGAGTTTTCTTTCCAGATTTGAAAAATCTCCACAAATACACAGACCCTTCATAATGAAATATGTTAAGAAATACTACGGTTTCCAAATGGGAACACAACAAGCCTTTGCAAAGCCAAATATGCAGGATTCAACAGTGTGTATGGACCTTATCCTTACAGCTCAGTGGCTGGTGAAATGTGCTCTCTCAGAAGATACGGAAACCACACCAAAGACTTGGAACAAGTCAGGCCGAGTACATGAGAATTTGTAATTAACTTGCAACACAAGTATCCTATTTAGTGACTGGTGAAGCAAGGAGACATTATAAAAGGGTTACAAAATCTGATTATAAAAGAGAATAAAGGCTGACATTAAAGAAACAGAAATGTCATGTTACTGAAGTTGAAATGAATTTAATTGCATTTCATTTTTTCTCTGAGTGCAGACACAATACACTGTATGTTTAGCTATTTAGCCAGGGCATAAAGGGCCATATCAATCACCTTCTTGCCAGGGCTGGGTCTAACAATGTGCTGAGGAAACCTAAGGGCAAAATAAAGAAACAAAAGAATAGCAGGAAAGTCATAAGTAACATGCACATTCCTTTTTGAATTGTGGTTAAAATGGAATTCATGGTACACAAAAACTATTTCAATAAGGACAGGAAGCAGAAGTAGCTTTCATTACAGCCTTAAAATGCAAATTAAATTTTAAGAAATTACTTCAAAATAGTAATTTTTTTTAATAGAAAGATGGGGAAAATATCCAGTTTACTAGGCTAAATCAGTGGTATTTAACTTCAAATATTACCTTTAAATATGCAAAGAAATTTCAATTATCATGTTATCTTACAGCACCAAAATCTTTATAACTTGAAATATATTTATTAATGTAGGCTTTCATTTAGTTTTAATGCAAAGAGTGAAGTGATTTGATAGGACACGCTAAGGAAAAAAAAACAACAATTTCACAGCTAAACATAATAAATGTCTACTCTTGATGACAACTTTGGAACGTAGTTTTATTCCAAATTTGTAGATATGCTGGAATCATCAAGTACTTCCACAAAAGTCAATTAATTCACTCATACACATTGTATCAATTGTTTCCTCCTTGGAGGGAATTCATGGAAGGGGAAAATAATCTTGAAATACACAAGGTCAATTCAGCCATTGTTTTGTTCCTTTCTCTTTTCTTCTTCACCTTTGTTTTTATTTGGTAATACTAAATGGGAAAAGATTTAAGTGAAAACATAAGCCAAGTGCCCACCAGCAGAGCATTCTTCAAACCACAGGCCCTTTGGGATTGACTGGGCAGAGAGAACAGTTTAAGAGGCTCTCAATTTCCAATGGTTCCCCACTCCACAAGAAGAGACAAATTGGAAAGAACTGTTTCTGATAACTCAGGAAACACTTCTGCCTTCTCACAGTCAAGTTCTCTTCCCTGTCTTTGAGGAAAGCCAGGGAAAAGAAACCCAAGAAACCCATTCCCCTTCAAGACTCACTGTATTACCTTCAGAAGGACAGAAACGAATGGTAGATGAGGGACCGTCACCTCTTACCCATATACCTGATGTGAAATTGGTATACCAACTAACATGATTGTACTCTGATCTTACTTGCTCTTTCCTCCACCTTTCTCAGTTCTGATCACCATAAAACCTCAGCCTGGGGGTTCTGCAAGGGGTTTTGAACAAACAACTGAACTGCCATTTCTCCAGGGCCACAGGATGGTAGCCCTATGTCCAGAGGACAAATCTAAAAGGAGTCAATGGCAAATTCCGTATGCATTTCAATAGATTAGTTATGAGGATAGAAACAATACAGATTCATGGCTCTTGATCTTTTACGTTAGTAACTTGCACACTTGCATGGCTAAGTGTCAAACAACCTGCAATAAACAAACTCGGACATCACTTGTGTACAGTTTGTAGTTTATTAGTAAGAGCAGAGGTTTGGTGTTAAAATTAGAAACATAAAATTACAAGGGTCATTGTGATAAGAACTGGAGAAGATAGAAAAAGGGAATGATATTTGTCTCTAGAAGTTGGGTTTTCAGAAAGGCTTAAGATTAGGAGGCTCAACACTTCACATTCAGACCAAAAAATAAAAAGAAAACAAACCAAAAATGAATACTTGTCCTTCTGGCCTTATTTATTAAAGCCATGAAAAAAAAAAAAAAGCCAAACCTTTTTTCCCCTAACAGTTACAGAGCTCTCATTTTAATGAGCGACGTATTTTAATGAAGAATTTTTCTCCCGTGTCAATAAGAAAAATGCATGCAAGTAAAAGAATTCAGAGTTTTATGGACTATGACTTTAAAAGAGTATTAGCACTTCTTAAAACTTATAAGAGAAAGCCGAGAAAGCGTCAACTCCACAAAAAAATTAGCACCTACACAGTCTTTATATAGCATAAGGCCTGGAAAGCTACTTGAGTTACATGCAACATTTGATCAAATAACTGTTTAAACCAATTATCTAATTGGTTTAAATTCTGAAACTCACCACCTGCCTGTATGAACAGCCCTGCTTTCATGGTGTTTTTCAGGAGCCTGAGAAGCTATACAACCTAGACCATTATATACACACATCTAATAGCTGCAAGATAGCTCATATGCAGCAGAATGTTTAACTATCTTGGTGGCCTAATGTCACTTTGGCTCTTGAACTCTTCTCATTCAAATGAACTTATAAGCTAAATTTTCACAGGCCATCCAAAACATACGTAATTGGTGGGACTGATGCTAGCTAACACTTTCTGACTGAGGTTCAGAAAGCTCTGACAGGTTTAATGTTCATATATAGGTGATCTGTATAGAAGCTCACAGAGAACTCCACTTGACACCCCGATTCCCAGATATAGTACAGAGTTTCCGGCAAACGACACTGGGGTAAATGAAGAGTAAAGATTTACAACACACCTGTAGAGATTATCCAGAAAATGTACATTTCCACAGCGTCCTGGGCATCAAAGACCCCAGTGACCAGAAAGATGCTGCCCAAGAGGACAGACTAATGAGGCCCACTGGGGGTGGGTTATGTCTTTCCCTGATGGCACTGAGGATTTCTGAATTATTTCTTGCATCTGAGCTCCCTTACCACATGTTGCACTGTGGGAATAAAGGATTTGGCTCTTGATACAGAAGTAGAAAGCTACATGGATCTTTTAGTCTATTTAATATGCACAAAGCTCGTAGCTCCACTCTCTCTGAAGCAAGAGACCGCAAATGGAGCTGAGATAACATGGACCAAGAGTTCACATCAGTTCAGAAGAAAGCTGAAAGCAAGGCTGGATTAATGTGACAATCTTTCAGCAAGCTCATATTGCTGTATTAGCATAGTTACTTTTGAAAAGTAATACACAGTATTGCACAGGCTTTATTATCACTCATCTCTGATAACACAAATGCTCCTGCTTGCTATATGTATAAAAGCACACCATCTGGGTATCATGTTATCATCTGAATTCCCTTGTGTGTATTCAGCATCAATTGATATCATATTCTGTCTTAATAGGCCATGAAATCTAAAAATAGCAGTAAAAGAAACCCAAGCCAGGACACCTCACCTCATGCTTGCAACCTGCGTACTTCTCCTTATTATCCAGAGGATATTACTGGCTTCTGTGAATTATTGGCTATTTACAAAGGAAAAAGAGGTAATAAATCCCCACAGTACTATCCCACAGCCTTAGAAATACACACAACTGAACTCAATGCTCCATATTTGGGTTTACTAGATTATTTGGGAGTTTAGATCTACTTGTTTAAAGCTATTAACCTAAAAAATCTACCTGTAAATGTGTTATCACAAAAGCAAGGAGCTCATCAAACACAACCTTTCTTATCATCTAGCTGAATAAAAAAAAAATGTTAGCCATTTGAATCACTGTGATCCATAATAAGCTTTATCTCAATAAAAGGTTTTCCTATCCGACCTGTCTGGAACCAATTCAGTTCTTTCCAAATGAATTTTAAAATAATTCACTCCAAACTGTATTTATAAAGGCCTCTAACTTGCTCCAGCATTCCTCACACAAGTCTTACCAAAGAGAATGTCAAACAGAAATGCATACAATACAGCCACTGGGAATGTGACCACATAATTACTTAGAAAAAAAAAACACAGAATTTTCCACTCTCTTGCAGCAGAACTGCAAAGGGAAGAGATTGGAAAGTGTTAATTTCTTCACTTCTATTCTCTTTGATATTCTTTTAATCATTTTTTGTCCCCTCTGGGTACTACTGTAGTCATTTCCAACGAGGAAGGTGTGCTTAATTAACTGAGTATAAAGACACCCCTTATAATCAGTTGTAGATGACTGCTAATGTTCAATAAGTGGAGGACTGTTTCAGATTTATTCTCCTGAATGGCAAAAGTAAAAATAAATTTACAACTCCTTTCCTACCTTTCACCAATTCATTTCCATGATGATCTAGGTCAGAGCGGCAATTGGTGCATCACCAATTTTAAAGACAATGAAAAAATGTTTTCTTCATCCCTACAATATTTTCATGGTCTTTGCGGTATGTGAACCAAGCAGATCATACAGACAATAAATTATACACACACATACTAGATATGAAACTGACATTCTTCTAGCATGAATTTTAACACACTAATAAAGATTCTGCATTTACTGATCACAGTTGTGCATATTATCAAATCATTACTTTAAGTGACAAGACTGACATAAAGTAGAGTGAAATACTGATGCCATCTTTAATGTCTGGTAACTAAAAAGTCTAATTTAAATAATCAATTCTCAATGCCATGTGTAAAAGACGACCTTAATTTGGCATAACATTATACTGTCTGCGGTACACCTGCTTGTTCACTGAATGAGGAATGAAAATAGCAACTTCTCAACAACATTAAACAGCATCGCTTCCTACTTAGCATATCTGTTGAACTATATTTTTAATTCAACTCTACAGCAGCAGCAACACAATTTCAGTGAGCAGGAGTGATTTTTAAAGCATGGCATTGGCTCGATTTGCTTCTAATAACAACAAATAGAACTAAAAGACAGTAGGTATTCACCTTAAAGTAAAAGAGTGTTTTCTTCAAACTCCAGCATGTCAATGTGACAGGTGAAACAAGACATGAAAATGCACCATGGTCGCATGTATTGTCATGGTTTAATTGCCCAATTCCTGTGTACCTAAGTTTGGTCAGACACCTCTAGTCACACACAGGCAATCTGTTAAGCCATGGCACACACATGTGCCACAGCTTCCCCCACATCACATAATCACACGTTTGTCACATATGGATGCAGGACTGGCTATATAATTCAACACAAGTCTGCCATAAAAAAAGGGAATGTAAACCTCTGCCACAGACATTTATACAACTACAGGATGGAAAGAAAAGAGAAGCACTCCAGGGAGACCTCCATGGATAACACAACTGTAACCTAAAATTCAAAGCATTTTTATAATAGTTTTCAGATACTACCCTTTACTAACAAGCATATGTTTTTATGTCTTACTAACACAAAGTGAAGCTGCTAAGCAAAACCCAGTGTGCAATGCTCTGCTACTGCCAAAGTTCAAGCAGCTGCACTTCAAGCACTTTAAGCCTCACATGGATGGAATACTAGAATTGATTAATCCTTCCATGTTCTGAACACTTCCCTGCCCTTTGTGCTTCAGATTGTCCAAATCCGCAATCAGCTCAATGATAAATATTTATGTTTACAAAGCACATCCAATGACAACTGCCCTATGGCATTGACTCAGATTATTAATTTTCACATTAGTCATTAAATGCCAAAATTATTTATCTGACTAAACTATATTCACCTTTAAAAACTGCAACCATTTGTTAAACAGAATCTACAGTACTGCAGTATGCAGAAGAATAAATTAATTCCACAAGTGATTATGTGTCAGAGATAACATCAAATAACATATAACATTTGCTATATTTCAACGTTTTCAATTCAACATGCATTTTGTCTTGTTTAGGAGGCTAGTGTTAAAACCCTGGTTTACTAAATCTAATATTTTTATCATATCCGATTTGGGATTTTTGATGGTTTTGTTGGTCTGTTTATTTTTTTTTTGGTTTGTTGGGTTTTTTAACTTAGAGTTCTAGAAAGTTGACTAATCTTGATTTGAGCATTTAGCACAGAAAAATGTCACAGCATCCCATTATGTTTCAATAATTTCTATTAATTATATGTATTTTAAGCTACTTTTGTAGAAATTTTAGGACTGAAACTAGATAGCTTTTTTCTGAAACTTAGACATAATTTTTTCTTTACAGAGATTTTTGGCCTGTCCTAGGATACCCAAATTCAACTCCAGACTTTGCCACATACCTTACATGTGACCTTGACAGTTAACTATTTTCTCTGTCTCAGTATTACAGTGATAAAACACATTTTTAAAGATTGTGGTGGGAGTAGAGCTTAGCTAGTTGAGGTTTTGCTTGAAAAATATCTATCAATTATGCACCGAAGGTGGCTGTGCCCTGCTCTCTAGGAGCAAGGAAGGCTCAGAACTGAGATGAGCAAGAGCTTTAGTCTTGAAGGCTCCTAAAAGAAGGTTGAACATTTCTGTTTCCTTCATGCAATCTTCAGTAAACGAGTATGCCTACTCCTTCTTATCACCTTTTTGGCCCCAGGAAAAGAAAAGTTGCCCAGGGAGAAAAACATATCAGAGTAGTGATATTAGATGGAATAGGAACAAACTGGAAGCTCCTTCTCCCTCTGATCACAGTAGACGATAGGAGCCTTCGAAGTTGCCTGAAGTGGAAGATTTTGAGAATAATTAAGAGACAGAGACAGTTTTTTGTCTGGTTGACAACCCTGTTGTCATTCAGGCTGATGTTACATGGATTGAGAAAGAGTGGGTCAGGAGCTGCGTCTTTTTATTTTGTCAAAGATGTTTTTTTTGAAGCCAAATGCCCACATAAATACACGTCACATCTAACACCGCAAGTACACGAAAAAAGACACAGAGGAAAAAAAAAGAGGATGATTTTCCCAAAAGACCACAGCTATTTCAATGCATCATCACTAATTAAAAAGCAAATCAGCTTTCATTAATGGATTTCTTTTAAAAGCAGGAATGCAAACAAGCAACACAGGCATGAGAGATGCAAGCCTGTGCTCCACTTGTTCTACCAAGTAAGAGGAGTTACAGAAAACAGACTCAACAGTCAAATGCATCAACACATAAAGATGAATTGACTTTCATTACTGGGAATGTAGTAGTGTGAATTAAAAGATGTGGTTAAAATAAAGATGATATTTCAAAGGTTAAAAGAAGCTAAGAGCAATTACATTTTCACAGGATATGCTGAAACGCACACAAAAAAAAGATATTTAAAAATAAATTAAGAATTTACAAAACAAGAACCATTTACAGACAGCTGAGAACAATGGCTCAGTAGAACAAAAAGGATAAGTCAAAAAGCTGTTGGAGGTGGTCTTGTACCAGACAGAAGGGAACACAAATCAGAATGAAGATCATCATATCTTCTGCATAAGACTATCGTCATGTAAATTGTATTAATATTCATATAGTCTTATTAATTAATAATATAATTATTTGGTAATTATGCTTAATTATTATTATTAATATAATAATATTAATATATAAATAGCATTAAAACATAACATCACCACACTATGCAGAAGCTGAGGTGTTAAGGAAAGTAAATATATGTTGAAAGGTGCATCAAAAATGCCAAGAAATGCTAATAGTTTTTTTTTTGTAGGCAACTGATTCTCTGTTTTGCTGGCAAAATAGAAAAATGCAACAAACTGGGTTCCAGAGCGTCTCTCTGTCTAACCTCTGATGTTTTCATTGTAACTGAGAGTAAATGCCTATTTCCAAGACAAACTCCAACTCTTTTCCATGGGATAGTGGTGGAATGTTACTAAAATAATACATGCTCCAACCAAAATGGGGGGGACAGGGTAGAGAGGACATATGCAAGCTTTGTGAGGCAAAATGCTGACTGAGAAAGCTTGTCGTTGCAACTGCATTAGACACAATGCATCAGCTTCTCTCTAAGTCAGCATAATTTAATTGATGCTGAAATGGTGGACTTAGTAGGGCTTGGTTACTGATTGGACTAGATGATCTTAAAGGTCTTTTCCAACCTAAATAATCCTATGATTTAAAAAAAAAAAAAAATCACTGGCAGGGTCAGTTAGCTGCTGTGACACATTAGAGTTCTTGCTGCAGGAAGCAATCCAGATGTTTTAACTGAGTCCAAGAGGTATGAAGTGTCTCTAAAGGCAGCAACATCGGCAGGAAAGAAAGCCACGAGTACAGATTTCAGTACAGTAGTCCAGGCCAGGAGGAACAACACAGGGAGAGTCAGGAGCAAGACTTGTACCTCAGTTTGCCACAGCACATCTTGCAGCTTGGCGAGTGCCACATGGTATACACCTATATATCAACTTTTAGCTCCAACCAAATACAAGGCTGCAGGAGTAGCTTCCAACAGAAACATAATTATATGCGGAGCCACATACTGAAGAATTATTGCTTGCTTTCTGTTTGGAAAAACTAAGTAAGACATCTTCAAAACCAAAGAGGACATAAGGCTGTGCCTACTAAATAGGGACTTACTAACCAATTACCTTTTCTTTCCTCATGTTGAACTATGATACTGTACACACTTAATCTATGCTTAGAAATAAATGGTAGATATGCCGACTTCTTAGTTACCAAAGATGTAAAAAATTGCGTGCCTTGAGCTACCACAGTTTAGAGAATCTGTGGATTAAAACTTTTGGTCAATTTCCCTGCTAGCTGATAAAGATGTTGCAAGTACCTAACCACATTTATGTCACCAGGATACTTGGTATAACATTCTCAGGGCTAGGTATTTTAGAAGCAACATCTCAGTCTCACACACATATGCTTTGAAGAGTTTAAAACCTGATGTTATTTCTAAGACTTCTGCCTCCACATATGAATTACAAAATTTTGAAATCATTATGTGTGAATACACACATACCACTAAAACCACTAAATCTAATACTTTAGGAAGCAATGTTTTTTGTTTGCTTAAACATACTGTTCCAAGACTCTAAACACTGCCAGTTTCTTTATAAATTCCACATACTTACAATATTCTGATTAGTCTTTATTTAAAACATAAGTGACAGCAAATAGCCTATTTGAAACCACAAAGAAAGGCAATGTCAAACACAACACCGAAGGGGACAGCAATATGGGTGTCCATCAAAGTAATTTGTATTTTATTCTATTTACGACACTTCATCTAAAAGTAAGCCTGAGGGAAAAAGCATTGTCTTTAGCTTGTAAATACAGAGAAAATTCAGAAATATAATTAGGCTGAAGATGTCCTATAGAAACCAAAACATACACAAATAATGGATTTGTTGCTTCATTCTCATAAAGTACTGTTTTACAGGAATTACTGTGTAATATTCTTTGGAAAAAGAAAGATGTGAGATTTCATGGTATTCTATTTATAACGACTGGCAACAAGACAGAAAGGAATAACTATCAGTAGGCAATACTTTCCTTGAGAACAAATTCGAAAGGCCTTTTTGTCATACTGGGAGAGCATCAACAGTTTAATCCCCAGAAAGCCAAGAGTAATTGATTGCTACTGGAATATAATTGCTCAACTGGACATTTTACAAAATAGATTTAGGGATCACACAACCACAGATTCTGAACAAACACTGTCTAAAAGTTTGACTAAATGTGAAATTCCTGAATGACCTCCAGCAAGAAGGGTCTGTCAAGGAGAGAAGGCTAATTAACATGGACCGGCTCAACCCTTAAAAATCAGCTGTAACTCCAGACAGACAACTGTTCAGAAGCTAAAAATCAGTGGCAAAGTCTCAGAACCAATTACGTTAAGTTGATAAACTGAGTTCAGCGCATCAAAGCATTAAGATATTGTGTAGTAACCGTCATAACTCCTCTTAAGAAGAGGAGAGCTCAAGTTTTTAGTTTCGCATGCTGGTGAAGGTCTGGGCATTGTTACCGTGTATGACTAGGTTACCTTCTCTCTACAATTACTGTCCTCCCAGCTGAAGAAATCACTGTTTTGCTAAGCAGGTATTTTTCTCTTATAGCTTTGACAGAGTTACTTCATTGAAAACCCCATGCAGGCTGATTCAGCTTTAAAGTGCTAGGAGCTCAAATCATTATGCTCGGGTTTAATAATTATTGCATGAATTAAGGCTAGCCCTTGCTGCTGGCCTGGCAAGAAAATCAACTAAAATATATGAACAATTTTCATTAATACTATTGAACAGGAAAAAGAAAAAAAAAAAAACATTAACTGTCCAATGGGATTACTCATGGTAGAAGGGTAGCTTCATCTGCTCCAACTTCCCAATGTTCTCTTTTTTTTTTTCCAGTTTCCTTTTTCTTAATAATCCATCTGAACTTTAAAAATCCTGACCTAACAGTACATCAGGACTCTCCGCTCAAAGAAATATTTCTACTGTGTCCATGAGCTTTGGAAATGTTGCTGAACACCTTTGTTAAGTGGTAAAGACAGCCACAGCAATGCATGCAGCAAAATTTGAAAGAATAATGCTGCTGCTCCTCTTTGAAAAGACAGGTATCTCAGGATTTACAGGAATGACACATTAGACAGCCTTATTATCCACATATGCTGCTTATCCTCAAAGACAAGCTCACTGAGCTCTTATGCGATGAAGAAAAAGTAGTTATGTGAATTACTATGTCTTCTCAGTGGGGAACAATTACAGCTACAGTAACTACTGTGTATTAGATCTCAAGCTATACAGCACTGCAGCCTTGGAGTAGGTCTTACAAATCTGAAGCTGCGTGAGGAACTATCAAAGTTAGTGTTAGCTTATCCCAAACCTCATAGAGCTAAATGTAAAAGTATCCACACAGGGAAATAAAACACAAACCCATTTCTTTAACAAGCACATTCAGCCCATGAAACTCTGCTTATGAAACTGAGCAGTGAAGAAAGCTCAAGAGTTTTAGGGCTCAAAAAGCAGGTCCACTTCATCCACCTTTGAAGTGCCACAGTGACAGAGGCACTGTACAGCTGCACTGGGATAAAATTCATGGCCTTTCCCTTTCCATGGCGCAAAACAAGTCAGTTTTAGCCATATATTACAAGGATGCTATACTGCAGCAAACACATCACACATTTTCAAAAATTTTTTTTATTTTTAGTGGGGCCAAATATATAAGGTAAGGAATAACGTTGGTTGGGGTTTTTTTTAAGATGGTAACCATTCTCATCTAATTTCATACACTTTAGACACCACTTTTCAGTGAAGGAACACAGAATATTAATCAATCTCCATTACAAAATTAGTTGATGTCCAATAATGATCAGCTATTGAAAAAAAAAATATTCTTTTGTCTTTTTTCAAACATTTTCTTAAACCAAATTGGCCTTCTGAGTTTTCCAGGAAAGACTGATTTTTTTCCCACAAACTTTTCAATTTCAAGAAACTAAATACTAGAATAAATTTGTCAGTATGACAAGTGAAAACTTAAACATCTCTAAAGTAGAACAATGGGACTGATGTCAAAGTGCAAGACAAGTGTAACAAATACCATTGGGGTGATGTGTACACACATGACATATTCTGCATGTGTGACTGGCTTCCACTTGATGCAAAAATCATTTGGCTGACTTCCCAGAAGGTAACTGGATAAATCTATCTTTCCATTAGATCCTGCTAATAAACTCCCTCCTTCCTGCATGCTGATTCTTGCTATTTACCTCAGAAGGAATTTTTTTCTTTAGAAATGAGATCAGCTATGAAAATGCATCATCAAAATAAGTGAGAAAAAAGATTTTGTATGCCCATACAAAAAGCAGTAAATTCACAGCTAATACAATTCATTACAGGTGCCCCAAACTCAGTAAATCTACAATGACTTACCTCACTGAAGATCTAATACTGACAGCCTAAAGCATGTTTACTAAGGGTTCTGAGGAAATATTGTCTTAAAAACAAATGTGTGAATGGAGGGGCTATCAACACTTACTTTCATATTCTGTTTCTGCATCAGTTTTACAGAGTTCACAAGTTCTTGTGTGGGAATGTTCAAGTACTTTTTAATTATTTTTAAAGAAAAAAAATAATATGGTTCATATGATAATCATTTTCCTTTTAGCTAATAATCAGCTTCTATGAAATAACTGGCATGACATTTAACGCAAAGTTACTGTTACCGCATTTGCCTTTGAACGTGTGATCGTTTTGACTCTTACCTTCACATTTTCTGGATGAAGCCCTCCAGGGTGTTTGTCCATGTACTGACATAAATCAGTGTGCTAAAAGAAAGTCAGATGGAAAAAGGGTATTAATATCTGTATGACTGCAGCAATAAATATCCTCCTACTTAGGTGTGAACAGAACAAATGGAAAATAAGATTTTTCAGCCACACAAGTGCACACACACTTGCACTATACACTCCAATTTGCTTACCAGTCTTGGTAACTTGACTGATATGAATGTTCACCAAAAGTATATTAATGTTTTTTTTTTCCTAACATCCAGTATATGGTAAATTAATCACTTGAATTTTAGGATTATTTTGTACCTTGTAAGGACAATATCACCCTAACAGCATAAAGGTAATATCCATAGGGAAAACCAAAAGGGAGAACCTCAAATGCTGTTCTCATTATTTACATTAAACCATTGCATTTTTAATATAATTTTATGGTTATTCTAGATTAGATGGCTTAATGGTCCAGAAAATAAATCTGAAAGGCATTGCACATCACAAGTACTGAATTATACTTTGCAGCCCAAAAAGAAGCATTATGCACATGTATAGCTATAAATTACAGATCATTTAGAGAACAACTTCACAGAAGACTCAAAACTGTAAATTTTCACTTCATGATTGCCTATATTCCCTGCAAACATACCACAAATCTCTTCAGAAAATAAGCAGGCTTGCAATGTACAGATTAATGTTATTTTTAATTGATTAAGTATTTATTGCTTTTACTGTGGAAACACTTATTTTCTCTGAATTTTCTCTTGCATGTCTTCATTTTCCTACTAGTCAGCAGCACCCTTTCAGCAAAGTGGCACATTGCCTCTCTGATTTGCTTGCACAACTCAGCTTCTGGAATTATGTTCAGAATAAGCAAAGAAAAATACGCACTAGATTAACCACCAAAAACTCAGAGACTGACTTTGCCTTCCACACCTG
The DNA here is from genome assembly GCA_032466535.1 of Forpus xanthops. NCBI lineage: Eukaryota > Metazoa > Chordata > Aves > Psittaciformes > Psittacidae > Forpus > Forpus xanthops. The sequence continues at coordinate 31,368 of JASSUY010042339.1, forward strand.
GTTTCTGAACACATCTGGTAAAAATCATCCAGCTTTCCTTGGAAAGCTACTTGGCAATACCTGCCTCACACATACAGAACAGTTGAACCTAAATATAGGCAGTTTTCAAGGTGAGAGTTTTGGACAAAGCTACCTTTGACAGAGTGGAATGATTTCTCCGTCCAACACTTCCCAGTCCAGGAGCCATTCCCTAATGCTCTTTTGCATGGATATATAGGAAAGTCCATATCTTCTAAGATGCAAAATTTGTGCTGGCTACAACTCTTCTGTACAAACTTCTCTTCTGAAGTCAGAAACTACAAAACCACACTGTGCATGTATAACTGACACTGCAATGACGCAAGATGCACTGGTGGATTAGGTTGTGCACTAGCACAAGTTTTTTTCAGGAATCCTTGCATGGCTCTGAGAGAGCAAGTGCCCTCACTGCAGGAAATTGCTTCAGTCACCAGAAGAGCAGCTTGAGTACCAGAAGGGCAGACAGCAAGCTCAAACCAGGCAAACCACACTAAATACAACGCAACAGAGCTTCTTCCAAAACACAAGCTACAGCAAGCAAGCAATACTTCGACTTACAGTTAACACATTAGTGAATGCATTTGTTATGAAAACGAAGAAGTACACTTCTACCACTGAATATTTGCTGCCAGTGAACTGTCTTTTAACAGTCTGTTTAACCTGAAGACTTATTCCTAGTTTCCGCACAATCTTTAGCTACTTCAGGTACATATTCCTCTAATATTCTCCCAGTAAGTTTTCTGGGACTGTATCAATAAACCATACCAAAATATGAACCAGTCATCCTTTAGTACGCATCATTGCATTGCCCAATTTTGTCTTTTACTTTATCTGCACCAAGGAAACAGACTTGCACAGTCATCTGCTAATCTTGCCATTTCTTTGGAAAAACTAACAGAATCTAAGTACTAATTTCAGCACAAGAGTCTGCCTCCAGCAAAGTATCAGCTGAAATACCGTTAATACAGGTAATGAATGGCTAGTGTCAAGAAGTTTGGGGGATTTCCCCATTATAATGGGTATTATGTTAATGAAGAGAAGTGGCAGCCTGGCGGAATAAGATACTGTCTTTTTTAACTCAAACACAAATATTTGAATAGCGATAGCACCTGCAGTGCTTGGGGGAAGAATAAAGAAAAGCCTGAAATGTCACTTTAGACAGCCCAGCAAAGTGAACAGGGCAGTGCTGTCCTTTCCTCAAACACATCTGTTGTGGCCCAAGCAACACACACTCCCTCACATGAGCTGGCTGAAGGAGAATTATCATTTCCCCACAATTCAGTCTTCCAGCCTTTGTTGGTGACAGATAACGGGGAAGCTGGAAAACTTCCTGCCTCCTGCACCTTCTACTGACTTCTATGACTTACTACTAACCAGCCAACATAAGCAAGGTCAGAGTAAGACAAATCCAATGCTACTTCTGAAGGTCCCATCCCAGAAGCACCTTTCTGTTCACCAAAAGCTTTCTAACAACATCCTCTTCAGAGTCACATCACCAGGACCAGTAGTAAGTCATCTTTTTATTTCAAATATAGTTGCAATGAATTGTGAGGATGCCCCCATTTTCTTGCACTTATATTTCAGTTGGATGCATTTCCTCCATACATGAACATCAGCCATGATCATATGTTACACATCATTCACCTCTTCCTACCCAAGGACTGGGATGACTGGTAGCTTGGTTTGACCTTCCGCATTAGTAGTTCTCTCCTTCAAAATCCAATTGTTAGTATATGCCTCAAATTCCATGTAAACAGCAATTTCTACAGAATCCTGGAAACCTTTCAGAGTCAGCTGTGCAGCAGTCTTTTGGCATCTAATTTTTCCCCATACAAATGCTACAGACACAAAGAAATCTCTACCAAATCTTCATTCAGACAGCAAACAGAAAAGGAACGTCTTTTCCATACAAACCTTTCAAGAATTTGCCCTCATAAAAATAAGTTAGAGTCTTTTCCATAAAAGGAACTGAGCAGTATGGTACCAACTGGGAAAGCAACTTACAATGTTCCTCACTTTAAAAAAAAACACATTAAAAAAAAATGTAGCTGTAAAGCAAAGGCAGACTCAATTGCTCTTCTTTTCCCAAGGTAGGGACTCAATGCACATTGAATTAAATATTAGTAAACCCAGGAAAGCTGACAGTGCTGCAGGTACAGCTATTTCTAAACCTGCATTCCCTTCTAGCAGGCAAGTGCTAGCTCTAGTACTTGTGTGCTCAACTGACAGTGAAGAAGAGAACATGAACGCAAGTTTCAGGAAAGCATTAAAAAAGAAATCAGAGAGCAAGCTGGATGAAAGCACTTTTCTAACAGTACTTTGTGAAATTGGTACCATAGAGATGAACAGAGATTTTTTTCTTCTTGCTGCATTTTGAGGCAGCAGGCAAAATACTTTTCCAAGTGGAACAGTGTCTGCAGATACAGAATGACATACTCTGACACTAGGGTCTCTGCTGTGGTTACCACCTTGATCTAATAAAATACATATCCCTAAAGGAAAATTCAAGACACAATTACATATTGCAGTAACATGACACTATGCTGAAACAATGTAGCAAGGCAACACACAAACTAACCAACACACCTTTTAGCATTTTAGAGGATGAGGACACTTCACAGGGAAGCCGGATACCCTGGGAATGCAGTACAGAGACTTCTAAGTAATTACAAAATACTTTTCATACACTTGGCTAGAGCAATTCTTCTTCAAGTTAGCTTCTAACAACTCTATCAGCCATACTGTTTATACCCAACACAAATAAATCACAAGTAATCCCGTGCTAACAGAATATATATTTTAGCTTAAGTTGAAAATCCCATTAATTCCTTAACAGTCCACTAGTTTACACCCATACATATGTAAAAAATAATCTATTAGCATTTATCTTCTCTTAACAGCTACACAAAAAAAAAAAAAAATAGAGATAAATCAAATTACCACAGTGAAGAACCCACAAGATAGGAAAGTCCAGAATTAATGAGGCTTATCCAACTTTTTTATTTGTTTGCTCAATAAATGTATATTATGATAACTTTTTAATGTGACACATACTTTATTCCCCTCGCAGGATTAGACATCCTCCTAAACAGACAAGGAGGTACTTCATTACAGAACAGCTGTGCTGTTACTCTGAGTTGTTCTGTTGGGGTTTTTTTCCCCCTCATTTTCACACAGCTTGCAGTCTCTGGCTTATTCACTACTTTAAGGGCAGAAATATTAATCTCACAGGCTTTCCTGCCATGCTTATTGCTTTGCTATTTGCATGCTTCACAAACAAAACATTTTCATAGCAATCCAGGGGATTATTCCCTTTTATCAGGTAGGGAACTGAAGCAAAAAGAAAAGTCTCAAGTACCACTGATTTGGGCAACTCCATTTAAAACACTTCGGGTTTGACTTTTCAGAGTATTTGGCACTATTTCACCTTCTGTGTTTTGACTGACTTCAGCTACAGCTGTAAGTGTATAATGCTTTTGCAAGGGAGACTGAGAATCTCATGCTGACTAGCAGAACTTGGTAATATCTGAATTGTGATGACAGCAATTTGCAATGGTGATGATAATTCCATTGTGATGGAACCCAGCTCTCTACAGCAGTACCACATACCTTATCTTGAATATATAGTTTGAATGAGGCAGGAGCCCCCCAAAAAACACCCTAGTTTCAACATAAACAAAAAATTAAGGAAGTTAAACAACTACCACGTGTCCTCAACACACAGTGCTCTGCAGACCTGCACAACAGGCTCTTCCACAAAGGTGGCAAAATGAGATTGCATAGGCCATCTTTTGTCTTGATGTTCTCTAACTTTAAGAACTTGACTTCCATCTCACTAACACAATGTTTTGTGCAAAATCTGTTATGCTTTAAGCAAACAACTTGATCCCTCCTACTACTGCCTCTGCCAGAAACAATTTCACTTCCTCCAGGGATGCAACCTTTCTACAATCTTTCACAAGTGAAAGACTACAGCCAAGTTTTTGATTGGAAAGAGGGAATCTTCAAAGACATAGATCTTAAGTACAAATGACAATTTTTCTGAGGCTTATCCCTTGACCAAATTTGAGGTAATTTTCAAAAAAATAGCTCATGTGCCACTCTGAGCACAAAGGCTACTGGCCACTCATTTCCAGATTCCAAGCCCCTGCTGTAAGGCTTGAATGTTTACAATAAGGGCCCTCCAGATATAAGTTTAGGACACCTTGACCATTTTGGTTGGAACTAAAATTAAGTATAGGACACTTGAAGTGGACTTTGGTGTCTTATATCTTCTTGTATTTTACTAAATTGTGCCAGCAGGGCTGTGACTTGACTTCAGGGTTCTGGCACACACTACACATCCTTAAGAAGTCTCTGTCAAACCTTTGTGCTACCTTCTCCCAACAAACTAAAATACAAACCCTTTCCTCAGTGCACCTCAAGTAACTAGAACTCCAGTAGAAAATCTCTGACCCCTCCTGAGGCAGATTGCACAATTTCTGGTTATAACAGAGACTGCACAGTGCCTCCTAAAACAGTGAATAGAAAGCTCATGCTCAGCTATGCTAGTTCAACCATTCTCCTATTTCCAAACAATTTTAGAAGCACATTGACCAATGCCTACCTTTGACCCAAACTCCAATGAATTTCAAATCCTGTCAGATCTTTTTTCCTCCCTGTGATGAAGACAAGCATCACAACTATGGGTACATGAAAATGAGGGAGGGATTAAGTTACTTAACCAACATAACTGCTCAAAGAATAAGAATCAACAAAGTTCTACAAGGATTAAGGAAAATCAAGTTTTTGGGCCAAGAAGCAAGGAAAAAAAAAAGAGCATAGTCTAAAAAAGAAAAAAGGAAAATGAATGCTTACTCAGACTCTCTTACATTTTCCTCTCACTTCTCCCCTACCCCATCAACCACCATGACAATACCACAGAAACTTTCATTTATCATCTTATAAAATATTGTCTCCAGGCTCACATGAAGAAATTAACTAGGGGGTTTGCTTTAAACTTGTGGTAGTGCATAAGTGTATGAAGGTCTTTTCTATTCAGCAAGACTTGGGTTTGTTAGCAGACACATGCATGTTTATGTTTGTGCGCATACTGTGTATAAGCATCTGTTGAAGGGAAAAGAATCCAGGCTGATATTTATACAGCTGAAGCAAGGTTTATATACATTGTATCCTACTTCTGGAAGAGAAAGAGAGTATGCAAACAGAAAAAAAAATAGACAAATGTTGATGGTTCAGACTCCTCCTTTCTCCCTTTGAAGAAGGAATTCTAATTATGAATAATAGATGAGTAACCCACAAGCTACGAATGTCCTCAGATATGCCCAGTGCTTCACTTTAACATCAACTATTTTGCTCAACTATCTTGCTCAGAAATCGGAGACTCTGCTACCGAGCACAAACGTGTTCAGACAAAGGGCAGGACGCCTCCTTTCAAAAGCACAGCCAGTGACATGAAATGAGCTTTACTTTGCCAGCCCTTTTCCATAATAATAACGTGACTGTCATTCTCTGTTAATTAAATTAGTCACTTCTACTTCCCATGCAATACATTCTCTTGCCCTCCTCTTCCTCGGTCATGATAAATCTCCATGTGACTTAGTTGTCCCATAATTCTGCCTAATTGGTTTCAGCTGTCATTTTTGAAGCTGAAATGCATGGAGAGCCTGGGGCTTGTGAATGGAACAGGAAGCATTTCCAACTGCATTCCCATCATGTAAAACCAGCACTGTGAAAGAACCCTTCCATTAAAACAAAAATGGGAGTATTTGGCTGCCGGCGATGCCATCATGCAGCAGACAGATTGTGCTGCTCCGCTGAGGCAGCAAGGCTGTTGCGAGCCATTCCTCTCTGTTCAGAGGAGAGCACACATTATTTATGCCCTAGCAGTTTCACTGACTAAAATACTTTCTCTTTTGTCACCAACAAATTCTTAAACCGATAATATAATTTACCAATAAAAGCACAGGCAATAGGAATATTTGAAGTGACAAGAGAACAAAGAAAAGTTAATTCTATTTAAATGGCACATATCCTCCAACCTAAGCGCTCTGCAGATTACTGCACCATGGCTTAAACTCATTTTGTGTTGCTGATATTTTCAAAAGTGTTTCACTTTTGGTTCTCATTTTCCAGTATTTCTACGTATTTCTATAATTTAATCTTTCTCCCCTATGAGACAATATAGTGTTAGCGATGCTAACACAAACACCCTATAAGCTACTTCTGAGCGATACCTAAGCAACTTGCAGAAAAACAGCAGAAGGCAACAGCACCAGCTGGGCTGAGCAGCAGGGGAAAGATATATATATATTAGGGATTCAAGAAAGAAAAAAAAATCCACCCCACAAGATACCTTTAATGAAAACAGTTTTGATAACAGATGTTTCTAGTGCCTTCGATTTGTCTCACACTGTCAACAAAGACAAATATACTTCAAAATACATGAATACTATATAGAAAAGGAGATTGGGTAGTAGGGGAGTGCATTTAAATATACAAACCTACCTGAAAATTCCAGAGAGAAAAGGAAATGCACAGCTTTCTGATTTTTAGTTGCTATTAGTAAATTCTGATTTTTGGTTGCTATTAGAAAATACATATTTATTTACTGATACAAAGTCTGTGTTCATTGTACAGAGAACAGTCTGATCCGTGAGTGATGAGTGAGACACACTGCTGCAAAAAGACTTGCTGAATGAACTAAGAGATTTTCAACAAAATCCAGTTTTCTAAAGATGCCAGTTTATCTTCTTCCTTATTCACTGGCTACCTCTATAATTGTATAAGCCCTGTGTTCTTAGTAAGTTAGGTTAAAGAGACATTAAACAATTTAGTGAGATTACTTTAACAAAAGAGTGACATCTCAAAAATTAGTAGGAACTCTGTTTAGTATGATTAAAACCTATCATCATCATCAGCTTGTGTAAACTGTGATGAATTTATAGTCCCCAAAGTTAACAGGGTTGGAACAATTTTTACAAGGTCAGCAAGTTGTAACAGATGTGCTCATGCAGAAGCATGCATGCATATTTTCTTTAATTTGCTAAACCCTTAGTTTTCCACAACACTGACCATTATATCCACAAATACAAAAGAGAAAAATGATCACATAAATAGATAAATAAATAAATGCCAAAATAAACAAAGGGTTTTTCTTTAGAGCATAGCAGACACCCCATAAGTTCATGGTGAGCACCCTCACTCTAGGACTACATAAGCAGAACACATACACGGCAGGGAGGATGACAATCCACATAAAACCATACTACGTGGAGTAGCCTACTGTGCCAGCTTATACTGGCACAGTACTGGGCGTGGATGGTACAGATATATGTACACAAGCTGAGATGGTACCAGAGGCTTTGCTACGGTGGTGTGTTGGCTACAGAAAAACGTCATATTCAGAGCAAGAAAAAAGCAATGCAAACGCTTTCTCTAAAAGCTTTGACATATAAATGGTAGACCTCCCTTCACACTGTCTGAGTGCCTGGTTTTGGCCATGCCTCTTCTAATGCTAACTGTCCATGCCTGATCATAAGTTTAATAAAAATTTTACAGGGAAAATTGCAGTTCAGACTGCAAGTACAAAAAAAGAAAAATGATGCTTCCATGGATAATATACCTCTTTGCTTGAAGCAGTAAACCGAGACAAAACAAATAGGCCCTTTCAACTTTCCAGTGTTCGCTCTGTTTACTACTCTAGCTTGAATCTAGATTCCTCTTATTCACCATTTGTTAGCTATTTCTTATACTATGAAACTATATACATTATAAAGATACCAACAATTATTGTCTCTTCATTTCAACTTCATTTTTTTTTTATTTTTCCAGAATCACTCACCCCAAGTTTCTTGTTTTAAATATTTCATATATGTATTTTTAATTGGTATGACTACATTAATATAAAGCTACATACTGCTAGATAAGAAAAAATCTGTTTTTAAGATTTAGAATTGTGGTAATCATCACTCTCGAAATGGTCAGTTATTGGATTGGTATTTTCTTTGATTGGTTTCTCAATTTACACTGTATAGATCAGAGGTTCTCATTTTAAGAGGAATTAACATCAGTTAACACCCACATTATTAAAGAGCCTGAGAAAACATTTAATTAGATTGGACAGTCTCTAGTACAAATTGAAACAGCCAGGTTTCACCTCAGAGGGACTTGGACAATGCTAGTTTATAACTGAAATTAAAATGTAAGGTATGTGTGGGATGCCACCAGAATATTACTGATGGTACAGCTGTCCAGAAATCTGTAATACAGAAATAATCAATTACTAAAAAAAAAAAAAAAAAAAAAAAAAAAAAAAAAAAAAACAAAAAAAAAACTAAAACTAGAAGGATTTATTTTATATTATTTTAGTTTTTAAGTAGTAAAATAAACGGTCATTTTTATTCTTTAGCTCCTGATACACACAAGTAACACTGCATTAACTTCACTGGAAGACTACAAGTACTCATATTGGAAGACTACAAGTACTCATATTTAACTAATAAAAGCTAAGATGAAGAATTAAAACCAGAAAGGAGCTCAAAAAATAATTAACATTGATGCCTACTATCAATGACATGTCATTTTGCTGATTATTTGCCTAGTGTTCTTAAAGACTACCAGTAGTTAAAATCACCCAACACTCGCTTCTTCAGTGCTTTATGATTGCCATTATTAGAGGCATTCACATAATTTTCTCTTCCTTACTGCAATTTCAGATTTTATTTTTATCATCACTGACAGAAATTAGTCACTGTCTCTTTATGAAATATTTACAGTTTTGTAACCATTTTACCCTTTTTTTTCCCCCAGCTCTGAACAGTCCTACTTACTTTGACTTTTCCTCAGAAGCCTTTATTCTAGGTGTTTATTTTTTTTCCCCTCCTCAGGTCTCCAGCTGATTAGTTTTCCTTCTTTGTACAAATTTACCATTTTAGGTGGTGGTCTTGCCTGTATTGAGTAGAGCATTATCACTGGCATATTCCTCTTACTAGACATACGTGGTTTTGGATAGACTACAATGATGTTTGAAAATTTTAGCTGCAATTTAGGAAAAAACTAACTGAGATCTGCCAGTAGACAGAAAATCTCATGTGATTTCCAGTGTTCCATCTGTCAACTCAACTCTGGATGTTTTTTATGCTGCGTTTCTGTTATTTTTTTTTTTTTTTTGTTTGCTTTAAATTTTTACATTGAATAGAGAATCATAGAATCATAGAATAGTTAGGGTTGGAAAGGACCTTAAGATCATCTAGTTCCAACCCCTGTCATGGGCAGGGACACCTCACACTAAACCATGTCACCCAAGGCTCTGTTCAACCCAGCCTTGAATACCTCCAGAGATGGAGCATTCACAGTTTCCTTGGGCAACCCATTCCAGTGCTTCACCACCCTTGCAGCAAGGAATTTCTTCCTTATATCAAATGTAAACTTCCCTTGTTTAAGTTTGAACCCATTAGCCCTTGTGCTGTCAGGATGGTCCCTAACAATACTTACTAATATTTAATTAAAAGACTAAATAATAGGTGCTAATTATTAAATGGCATACGGCACACTGCAAATCTAACCAATTGGTAAGGTTATAAAAACCATTAGTAAATTGTATAAAGAATGCAGATATATACAACCTCCCAATCAGTTGGATTGTAAATCTTGATTAATCCTATTATCTCAACTACTCATCAGTATGGACCCTCCATATGAAGTCTACACAACCTCTGAGATCCTGAAAAGTCAGGATGATGAGGCAAACTGAGTACATCTTCCCTCCTCCTGCTTGACCTGTGCAAACTTTTCATTAGCTTAGCAGGAGTATTTTTATTTTAATTTAAATACGATTTTCCATTTCTTCGTTCCTGCTGATTCCATGTCTGGCACAGTCATCACTCCTCGGCAAAGCACCGAGTAATTTCCTTCTGAAATCCCTTCTAAATCCCTACCCCCAGAAGCTGAATTTGTTTGCATTTCCAACCTATACTTTGATATCAGCAGCTCCTGTCTCTGATCTGTTTGTTAAAACTTGAAAAACAAGGCTTTCCCAAAAGCAGTATTCCCTTATTGCCTGGGGACTTTCTTTTTCTCTGCTTTCTCTAAGCCTTGTTCTGCCATCTTTTTGACTGCAGTTTAAGTATCACAAGGCTGGGACATGAGGCAGCGGTTGCACCAAGAGGGGAACAGCTCCTTCTCTGAACAAGGCAAATGCAAGCTACAAAATCTAAATACTTCCATGCTTGAAGCCCTCAATAGCTCCACTCCTTCCCATGGCGGATGAAGCATATTTGTGGCAAGCAGGGGTGTCTGCCAGGAGCATGGTAGGAAGTATCTGACTTGTTTCAGAGCTCCACTAGCTTTCAGTCCTTGCTTACCACATCTGTACAAGCACCTTGACCTCAAATGGGAAGAAAACTGCGATCATTTCACCCTTGCATCAAAATAAGGTAATGCAGCCTCCAAATAAGTTTCACGCCCAATGAAACATTAGAAGACCCCTCCATCTCATGCCAATTGCTGTAATTTCTTCTTGGTATTAGGCACTGCTGAATTATCTTAGTGATTACAGGTATGGGATGCTTATGATTTTCCCTGCTCTCTCACTCACTCACTCACAAACATAATGTGGTATTTTTTGTTTGGTTTCAAAAACAAGCAATGCCATCATACATTTTGTTTAAACACATGCACCCTAATAAATTAAAATAAGAACTGAAAACCAACAATAGTGTCCAATCCGAATTATCCAAAGTTGTCAGAAATTTGAAATTTTTGATGAAAAAAAAATTATCCTTTTTGGTAGTAAGTGTTGACCATTTCCTTACGTAATACTTTTCACAACAAACTCAAAATCTCAGGTTTTGAAACTTCAGCTCTATAACTCTTAATTCCAACAGATAGCATATATCTCAATTTTCAATCAGCATTAAAATGAAAAACTGAAACCTCTTTCTTTCTTCCAGGAAATGGGAGGAAAATGTAACTAATGAACTTCACGATGTCAACTCATTCTATAACAACCTATTTTAGATGTTGTAATGAAGCAATAAGAATTAAACTTTCTTCTCTAATGGAAAGTAATTTTTAAGAAGGAAAAACATACACAGAGATTAAAACAGGCAAGATAATTGAAAATGCTTGGGTTTAAATTACACTATTAGATTAGTCTGGAGCTTTTTTCACTGTTGAGGCAGAAAGCATATTACTCATTACTCATACTTACGATTATAAATTTCTCTGTTCTTGCTTCAAATCTAGTTCATAAATATTGAAAGTGTAATGTAATGTATTGCTATACAAGCTCACATTTATATGCCAGGAGTACGACGAGTTGCTGGTTCATTTATTGATAATAATATACTTATATAATTATGCATAATACTAAAACCCTCATTATCATTCTACTGAGCCTATAGCAATATGTATTGTTTAGGATTGCCTTTCAGTAATTAAGTGTTTCTAAATACAGTCATCTTCCTTTTAAATAAACAAGTGAAGAAACAAATGGTAATAGCTAATGATCATTTTAGAACAAACAGATGTGAACCTGTCTTCAAAGATCTCTCAATACGTCTGAGATTTCACCTGTATAATTCATCATCTCCTTGGGTAAAGTTGGCTGCATCAGTGATAGTTGCACTACAGATGGCATACCAACAAGGTCACATAAACTAACATCTAAACAGTGGAGAGGAGGGGAGCCAAACTTACATGAACATTAACACTTCTCCATTTAACTGTAAAGCTGAACTATACAACTTCTTTTGAAAGTCACTGTGGTCTCAGATACCATATGCAAAATGTGTCAAAATGTCACATTTTGGTTTTAGATCTTATAGAGCACAACTCAATTAACTATAGGAAACCATTCATGTGTGAGAGACTATCAGCCCTTCAGGTTTTGCGGAGGTGATTCTAAGCAGCTTGTTCTCAAAGCTCTTCAGGTAAGGAGCAATGGCTTTCAACCATCCAGTGATGAAATTGAACTCTCAGCTCTCTCTGTTATTCTTGCATGATCAACAACAATCAAAGCTGATGTAAGAGTTACCAAATCATACATAGAAACCATGCACTACTAACAATGTACTCTACATACTATAGCCAATTAAGTTATTTCATGCAAAAGGAACAAGTCTCCCTTCTCCCACACAGATGTAGGGCTTTACATTCACCACCAGAATGATCATGGAGAATGAACTTTTCCTGATCTTCAAAATTCAGATAGAATTTTTGAAGACTGACTTTCTTTTTTCTTCTGGGGTCCACCAAATTTAAAGCTCTGTAATGTTTTCATCTGACAGACTTCCATATTAAAGAAATTCTAATTTGAGAAACCCAGAGAATTTAATGACAGTCATGTTTCCTTTTAGAAGCTGTCCTGCTTTCAGTTTTTAACTTATTACTGCAATGCATTTTGCAATGAAAGGTGCTACTTCAAGTTATATTTCATTCTACTCTTTCAGGGTCAACACTGAAACCGAACACCTCTGATAACCTCAGGCATTTCATCAGTATTAATTTCCCAATGGAATCATCATCACCTGCCGACCCAAAGTTTCCGTTTTTTGAGAACTCTTAGATCACTAACTGTTTAGCTCTGATTTAACCACGACATCTCACTCAAATGGTTTTTACTGTGTCTGAAATGGCCAACAGTGATTAAGGGCAACATTGTACCAATTCATGATGTCATTTTATGAAACAAACTAAATTCAAACACTTTTAGGTTTGCTAGGCCTTAGTCATTCAAAAATGCATGCCCTTGTGTAATTTTAAGCCCACAAATATTTCTATCAATTTCAGTAGAAATCATCCACATTACTGGGCTAAACCCTGTACAGGTGTTAAAAAAAAACCACCAAAACAGACATTACAGATACAGAGCACACTAACACCAATTACACAGCTAGACTGCATAGTTAACCAGCCAAAATATGTAGAATTAAAATGGCAGCTGTAATTTTTGCCTCTGCACATTCTTATGCACTGAATGAGAGCTTTTTGACAAAAGGAACAAAAAAGGTCACTGTGATCAAATAATTAAAACCTGTAACCATGCACACTCACAAGAATTCAAACAGGTTATATGGGCATTCTCAACCAGTAAGCATAAGCTTTTTGATCAGCCTATAACCTTACATTACCTTACAATGAAAACTGACTTTTGAATTAAGCAATCCCATCATCTCAAGGCACAGGAGCAAGGTACATCATTACAATACAGTCCCTAGGACGGCTGGAGAGAACAAAGCATCCTTTCCCTTCTTCCTGAACACTGCTTTGAGAGACTCTGCCAGCCAGCCAAAATACTGAAATACTACTTGGATCAGTTGCTACAAACCTGAAACAGTTTCAATAGCTACCAAATACCATGGAAATAAAAAGGGGCGACCACTGACAGGCTTGATTCCAACAGCACCCTCTTGAAAAACAAATAGCTAAGCGAATCCAGAAGAAGTAGCTCCTGCATGAAGCTTAGTCTGTGTCAGTGCTTATCGTGGACAGCAACATGATATAAGATATGACTGTGAGTCAGAGTCTGCATTTGTTTAATAGGCAAAAAAACATCTATTTTAGGGATAAACATCTATACATCTCATTTCTCAACCAGTTCTAATGACTACAGCTAAATACAGCTGCTGATAAAAGGGACTGCAAAATGTATTCACATAAAGTTATGCAAATAACTCTACACTGACAGATACATACAATTAAATACCAAGGCTTTCCTATGCTATTTCAGTGTATAAGTCAGAAGCAGAAGAAACAATGATTTTAAGAACAGGAATTAAATTTTCATTAATGTTCCCATGCCCGAGGTAACAAATACATAGTGCACGCAACTGCTCTGCAGGAACTTGTAGCTGAATATCCACATCATTACACTGTAGGATTTCTATTTCTATGGAAATAGACAAGGTGAATGGCTTCTCCAGACAACGTGCTGTGTGCACTATCACATAAAAATTAAGGTATGCCCCCAATAAACGCACAAACCAGTTCCATCTGTCTTAAGTAGGGATGTACCAAAGTTAGTAATCACTGTACTTTATAAATGCAGTGTCCTACAGACAACACAATAACAGGCATTACACTGAAAATCTAACCTTCTCTAAACTCATTTGTTTCTTTTAAATTACATGTTCTCAGACCCATCTGTGAAAATGGGGAGGTTAATTACGATAGTACATTGCATAATTCCACAGCTAAACGCTGAAGTAGTACCACATAAATGCCATATGTTTGTCTTAGAAAAACTAAAAAGATTAATCGGGAGGCCAAGCCCAAGAACTTGAAAAGTAATACAGTGAACACAATTAGATCATTACACTGTGTACTATGTAAATTGAAGCTTTAATTAGTAGGTGAAACACCAGTCATGACCAAAAAATAAAAAATCCAAAATCCTAACTTGCATGTGCCAGGGTTCTTTTTTATTGACATGGCTAATAAAAAGACACTGTGCACAAGCCTGTCACAACAAAAGCCATTGAAACTGGTTATATGCTTTTGATGAAGGAAATACCTGTTCCTGTTAAGCATTTCAGCTCAATTTTTCTTCCTACCTACATTATTCTCCACTATTTTAAAGTTACCTGATCACATCAGTGAAGAAAAAACTCCAATAAACAAACTATAACTAGGAAGCATAGTAATAAACCAGTTTGAAAAGTCAACTGAACAGTTTAAGGTTCTTCAAGAGGACTTCAGTAGCCACTTTTCCACCTCTGAATCTGGTCCAGCCCAGCCTTCTACTTTTAGACCACCCCACACTACAAAGCAGTATCTCTTATAGCCACCATTCTTCTGAAGAAAGTAAAGGGTTATTTTAGGCTGATTCATAGATCATCGACAGTAAAGAGAGCTTTCCTATCAAATTCAATACACTCTACACTCTACACCACACCCAGAACATTAGTTACTTTACTCACCACATATTCAAACACAAGTGTCAAGGTCTCCTTTGTGTGAATGATGTCATGAAGCAGCACAATATTAGCATGTTTCAATCCTTTCAAAAGAGAAGCTGAAAAGCAAAACATACATGTTATCTTAAAAGGATCTAAATATTTTGTATTGTTTAGGGTTTTTTATTTTTTTTTTATTTGTTTAGAAACTTGTATGATTTTTTTGACATCTTAATTTCATACTGTCCTGGGTTCAGCAGTAGCAGACATTTTTCTCCTTCTTAGTAGCTGGTCTTCGACTTGCAGCCTGGGAACAATGCTGATAACACCAATGTTTCTAGTTGCTGCTCATTAATGTTTAGTCTGACCAAGGACTTTCTGAGCTTCATGCTCTGCCAGGGCAGACGGGAAGCTGGGAGGAAGCAGAGACAGAACACCTGACCCAAACTAGCCAAAGATGTATTCCATACCACAGCATGTCATGCCCACTATATAAACTGTGGGCAGTCACCTGGAAGGGTTGGATCACTGCTGGGTCAGGCTGAGTATCAGTTGGCAGGTGGTGTTTGTGTTCTCTTCCCTTGTTATTTCCCTTATTGTTATTATTACTGGTGGTAGCAGCAATGGTTTGTGCTATACCTTAGTTACTGGACTGTTCTTATCTCAA
This sequence comes from Forpus xanthops, assembly GCA_032466535.1. Taxonomy (NCBI): domain Eukaryota; kingdom Metazoa; phylum Chordata; class Aves; order Psittaciformes; family Psittacidae; genus Forpus; species Forpus xanthops. The sequence continues at coordinate 46,950 of JASSUY010042339.1, forward strand.
CACGTGGGAGATACATTCTTTTGATTCTCCTCCCCACCTCTCCAGGAGCAGGAAGAGGGAGGAAGGGGGGGAGTGAGTGAGCAGCTAAGTGGTTCTGAGTTACTGGCTGAGCTTAAACCACAACAGTTCTTTTTGGCGCCCAATGTGGGGCACAAAGAGTTGAGATAACAACAGATCTGCCTAGCGTGTCTAATCGTATTTGTGATAAGCATTCATTGTTTCGGATTGTCACTCGTCACAATGCTGATTTATTGGTTCTCAAGTTGTTGCTCTTGATCTCACAGTTTCAGCATGTCGTACCTTACTTACAGCCGGTATTTGCTGTGTTAGTGTTTATTGTCTGGGGGCCTTGGGCTAAGGTTCTTGCTTCATTGTACTTTATAGAATATGATTGTCTGGGGGCCTTGGGCTAAGGTTCTTGCTTCATTGTACTTTATGGCAATGACTTGAAATACAATAGACTCTGTGATCATGAAACTCATCTGGCTTTCATTCCCAGTGTGGTCACCACCTCTATATCTTGGGAGGTATATAATAGAGCGTATAGCAATTACACACCTTTTTTCCCTCCTCGGGTAGTCAGCGTATGAGGAAGACATTCTCACACACCCTAGTGACAAGTACAGCAGCTACTCAAACTCCAACTGCAACAGATAACACAGCTACTCCAACTCTAAGCATGGCAGCTACACCAACCCAAGCAACAAGCACAGCAGCTACTCAAACTCTGACCGCAGCAGACAGTGCAGCCACGCCAGCTCCAAGCACAGCAGCTACACCAGGTTTTGAATGGCCTTTGGGTAACTTTGAGACCTGCCTGATAATTGTGATGGGGATCAGCATCTTGGCATGCATACAGTGTGTATATAGGAGGACCAAGAGATTTTCCCTGAGGCTGGACAGTCATGAGTGGCAGAGTGTGTGGGACAGTATGGGTGAGTATATAGCCCACTGGGCCCCTCCAGTGCTTTGGAAGCATCGGAGATGGAAGGCAGCTGTATGGAGTCCCCAACAACAAGTTGCAGAAACTGCTGAAGGGAAGGGTGAATTATTCTGAGCCTGGTGGGCCCATGACACTTCAGGGCAGAGATATAACATACAGATGGACTCATGATCGAGGGGTGGGCTTAGTAATGGACACCATTGCCCAGGTTATTCACAAGTGTGAAAACGTGCTGCAATTAAGCAAACTAAGAGGTTGTTTTCTTGTTCCTTGTTATTTCCCTTGTCATAATTATTATTGGTGGTAGCAGCAGTGGTTTGTGTTATACCTTAGTTACTGGACAGTTCTTATTTCAATGCGTGGGAGTTACACTCTTTTGATTCTCCTGCCCATCCCTCTGGGAGCCGAGGGGTGGGGGGAAGTGTGAGGGCGGCTACATGGTTCTGAGTTACTCGTTGGGCTTAAACCACAACACATACCCTGACAACAAGCAGTTGTACTTTAGTATCTTCTATGTCCATAAGTTCCACAGATTCAGTGTGTCTGTAGACCATTCCTTCCATTCAGTGCTATTTTCTTTACCTTGTTGGTCAAACTCAACATTACTTTGAGACAAAAATAAGCTGCAGCTAAAGATGCTTTCCTTACACAGCCTCCTCTAAGTGTATCACTCACATATGATAAACCAGATACCAAGTTCACTTCTACACTCAAAGATAATTTTTTGCCTCAGACAAAAAGTCAAGCATGTCTTTTCAAAACATTATCTTTCCTATTCAACACAATGGAGTTGCTTTCTAAACAAAATGCGACATCTAACCTAAGAATAGTGTTTTACACAGTATTTCCTTTCTCTCAAACATGACAGAGGTTTGAGGGAATCCTTTGTATTAGCTCATGAAAATAAATACATGGCATTTTCTCACCATATCTTTTTTACTGGCACTAGCTCATGTTTTCAGTCTACTAATAAAGACTTATTTAGTGAACTTCCAAGGTGATCTCTTCACTAAATTTCTTTTACACCATAATAAATACTTAATGTTCGCACCATATTACATACTTAATTTTCCACAAATCATGGCATATTTTAGCAAGATGGCTAATTTTAGACAAGCCATGTGTGGTTACCAATGTAATTCTATTCGTGGTGCCTTGTCATCTCATACAGAGATGTCAGGAGGACTATCAGTCACCACAGCAAAGTAAATAATAGATACAAAGACATGAAAATGAGTGGCATATTTCTGTACTGTATGATTTGGAACTTTATTGTCACGCTTCTTCTTTCATCAAAGAAAATAAAGAAACACCAAAGATATGTCTCACCCCACTGTACAAAAAGGAAGCTAGGGAGCTTCTACAGCACTATTATCCCTATTACCTCCCCTATTGAGGGTACTGTGTCAGGCTGAGGTAACTCCTGGGGTCATCAGGCTTTGAATTAGGGTAAGCACATATGATCTCTCACACTGCTTTTTAAGAGCTCAATCTGACAAGCTGATCACTTTGAAAGCAACACAATAACAAATGGCATCTGGCTCAATCAGTGTTCCTCTACAAGCATCCTCAGCAGCTAAAATTTGGAGTTCACACTAGCAAGAAGGCAGATAGCAAACAGCAAAACACCATAAGGAAGCTTCAAAGTGAGCATATCACATCTATTCTGATGACAAGATTGCAAACTTGCAAAAAAGCTCCATGACCAGGAAACACTTAATATTTCAACCTGGCTGAAGAGGTGAGAAGAAATGTTTCAGAAGAACTTGTTTTGGCCTGCACTCCCCAGCTCACACTCTTCAGGCAGTCAACACGGAGGAATCTTTCCAGTGCTCTGAACACATTGCCACTGAGATGCAAATCAGCCATTGCAATTATAATTATTGTTTAAAAACAAATGATCAGTGCATTTCTAGTAACTTCTGACATTCCATAAATTAAGTAAAAGCTTTTTTCTCAAAGGAAGAGCTATGCACAATTTTCATATGATTCTCATCTTAGAATGCACAGAATTTCTTGGAGTAAAACTCAGAGATACCTGGATACGTTTGGGTTTTCCTAAAGGACAACAATAAAAATTTGCTACTGGAAAAATGTATGGATACAAACAATTGTTCTGAAAAGTACCTCTGACCACAAATGAGAACTTTTAACATGGAGGAACCCCAAGGAAAGTTCACATTGGGCTTTCACCAGCTCTTCCCTGAAACCCTGTCAAATTAGCATACATGCCGAGAGACTGGGAACATAAAAAGTCCCTCCTAGCAGAGTCTTTGTCCAACTGTAACAGGATTTATGACCTCTGCCAGCTTTTGCTGTTCAGATCATCACCCGAGGCCTTTAATTCCTCTAGTTAGCCATTACTTTGTTGCTAAAATCTGTATATGGGTCATTAATGCTTAAACAGTACATTGGAAGGAGCTTACTTACCCTGAGGTCTTTCCTCTTCAGTCCCCTGCCCCACTCTTATTTATCTTCTCTAATATCCAATTCTTCCCTTGTACAGCCTCAATATTCAACATCTGCCATATATTACAAAAACTATAAATCACCTAAAGAGTGAGATTTCTGTCTTCTCTATTAGGCAAAGTGAAATATAGTAAATAATGTAGCACACCAAAGTATAACTGGTAAAAGTAAGAGAATTTCCCATGTGCTCTTGTATCACAATTTGTATCAGTAAGATTGCCTGTCTTCAGCTTTGTTTTTTTTAAAAAAAGGGGGGAAATGGAAAGAAAAAGGAAAAAAAAAAAAAAAAACACCCACCAAACAAAAAAAAAACAATCAAACAAACAAAAAAAAGCAAAAAAAAACCCAAAACAAAAAAAAAAACCCCAAAAAAAACAAACCAAAAAAAAAAAAAACAAAAAAAAAAAAACAAACAAAACACCAGTTGTCTGAACTAGGAAAGCTGTTTTTTCCACCACAGAGTACTTTAAACTAAAATGACATATGAACCAGTGGTGCTCGGTGTGTGTTTTTCCAGAAGCATCCCCTTTCAGAACAAAGTACCCACAGACCTCTTTTGAGCAACTTTTTGCTCAAAGGATCTAGAACTTTGGATGAACTCCACTAATTCAAAGACAAAATCCAGAAATTCACATCCAAGAGAATGAAAAAGAGTCCAGGGAATCTATCAGCATCAGCCTGAGACAAACTTGACTTCAACTTTGAAGCTGCCAATGTAGCTGCTACTGGAGCTCAGCAAGAATCAGGCGCTGCTGGGCCTGGTGCTTCTTCTGGAAGAAAGTAATTCTCCCAGAGAATGCCATCTTCATCCAGTGATTATCACCCACAGATTTTGCACAGAGTTGTTTTCTTTTAAGATAAAAAGATGAAAATGTTGTTGAAAAAGCATTGCAACAATCCCAAAAGTGGGACCACTGCACTAATACTCACTGTATCCTTAGCATGTATTTTTAAAAACAGAATTATATAAAGCTGCTTCAAAACTGTTAGCACTCATTTTTTGCCCTTGGTATTAAATGTAAGATAAACAGATGGCAGCACTTTTAATTCATTTCCCCAAAGAGTTCTGAGGAGGTGCAGCAGCAAATAATACTACTGTGATTATTTTTTTAGCATTTTGGACAAAATATGACATGCATTTGAATGGGCAGGTGCTTGCTCTGTCACCTGTGTTTGCATACTCCCTTACAGCAAATTCTAGCAGTAAAAAACAGAGCAGGAAAATTGATGACATACTTCAATAATTAATGACATCCAAGATGGTAATTTCTGTTACTTGTACATAAGTTCATGACCTGAACCACTAAAAGCATCAGTACTCAGCACTTCTCCATCAAGGGCTAATAACCATATTTGCATACCAAAAGAAAACACACTGTATTTGCTTGAATAACCATCACAGTCTTCTCCTCCAACAAGGGGATGCTCTCATCTATTATGAGCTCCTGGCAAGCTGCCTTATTGCTTGTGCTGGTCAAGGAGCTTTTTGCTGATCCCAGATGAGCTTGGTTCTAAAGTACACTCACTCCACATGCAAGGCAAGCCAGATGGACTGCAGCCAACTCTTACCCAAACCCTGACTAGCAGCAGTAAATCAGTGCTCTGCTCCCTGGAGGGTTTATAGCATCAGCCCAAGCCTGACACTATTAAGAAAGCCTTGTGACTTTTAAATCAGCCTTGACTTAAGAGCGTTTTGAAAAAGGCTATTCTGGCTTGCCCATAAAGTAACATTCACAGCTGCATGTCAAATTCAACATTACTATCAACTCCCAGGCCACATGCAGGAAGAATTTTGCACCAGCAGCACTAGCAAAGATGGCATTTTCAGATATGGCAAATACATTAATTAAGTTCCTAGGATCATCCTACCACAATTAATTCAGTCTTGCAATTCCTGACTATCACCTTATTCTCGCTCTGTGAGTGATCATAATCTCCACCACAGACCTAGATAGAAGAATCACCTGTGATTTCCAAAGTGTCTGATATTGCAGTGACCTGAAAACTTTACTCAGCAGCAGCAGAAGAACTCAACCTTATACTGCCCATATTCACCATAAAGTACAGCTGCCCCAGATACTCTCTTGGATCCCCTACTATATGCAAAAACTCTGAAATTCTTGTCATTTTTCTAAAAAGTATAGCTATGCTCAGCATGTAGTGGTTGAGGTGTCCTCTGGGGCTACCATACACCAGTGCTCACCATTCTCCATGCTGCTACTCACATACGGTGTTCACTTTTTCTGACAGTCACTCTAGGAGGACATCTCTCATTGTGAGTTTTACTCTTGAAGACAGCACAACATGGCAGTTTGCACCTAACTAATATTGTTAATGGCATCTTCACTGCCCTGTTTAATTTCTGAGACACCAAAGCAGGCATATTCTAGTCAGAAACACAAACTTGTGAAAGCAATTTGTTGTGCTTTAGAGCCAAACAAAGTATCTGCAAAATTCTGTGGCTTGTCACACACTGCAGTCACAACAGTGCTCTCTGACAGAGTGCCAGCTTCCTTGCATAAACAGTTGGGATCAGTCTCTGAGCTCTCCTGGAAAGGCATCTTTACTGAGAAAACATTCACAGGGTTTTTTTTTTTCCCCCTCATCATGTCTTCTGAACAAACACGCTCAGAAGTGTCTTACTGCCTGAACAAACCAGGGAAGTTCTGCTTCCCTTCCCAGCAACTTATGTTTCCATCTACACATCTATAATGACAGTTGTTAAAATTCAGGCCCAGAGCACAATGTTCTTTTTTGCTTCTCATCCACTTCCCACACAGCAGGACTTTCTGTGTGCAAAACACTAACAATTCAAGCACAGAGACAGGAATTCAGCACTCTGTTTGTTCCGCAGTAATAAAAGTGCAGAAATTTTCTCCTCAGAAATGCAGTTCCCAAATGTACGCTTTGCTGTTTTCCAGTTTATCCATCTAAAATAATTTCATATAAGCAAATAGCTTTGCTTTCCTACAACCCTAATATGAAAAAATTCAATACAACTAATACTATACATTCTAGGTAAAACCACACAGACCACACAAACTTCTCATCTCACCACAGGATGTATTCTGCAGAATGATCATAATTTGTAATCCCAAATAAATAATTTTACAGCTTGTCGTGGTTTGAGGCGTAAATCAATCTGCCTGCCCACTCACTCCTCCCAACCTTCTTTTCCCCCCCCACTTTA